>NW_021011667.1:0-55912 GCF_003987935.1 Bombyx mandarina | reverse complement strand
CAATCCCTACAATCCCGCTTTTGCAGGTTAGCTGTCGGGGCTCCGTGGTTCGTGAGGAACGTTGACCTACACGACGACCTGGGCCTCGAATCAATTCGGAAATACATGAAGTCAGCGTCGGAACGATACTTCGATAAGGCTATGCGTCATGATAATCGCCTTATCGTTGCCGCCGCTGACTACTCCCCGAATCCTGATCATGCAGGAGCCAGTCACCGTCGACGCCCTAGACACGTCCTTACGGATCCATCAGATCCAATAACCTTTGCATTAGATGCCTTCAGCTCTAATACTAGGAGCAGGCTTAGGGACCCCGGTAACCGTACTCGTCGAACTCGACAAAGAGGTCGACGTGCAACCTAACCCATGCATCAGCCCGCTGAGTTTCTCGCCGGATCTTCTCAGCGGGTCGCGATTCCGATCCGGTGGTAGATTCATTCGCGAAGCAATTGCTCTTGAGTTGTTAGGTCTCCTTCGGAGGCGCTCGGGTAGTTGTTAGCAAATCCCGCCCCTCTTGGCTGAGCCTTTGCTCGCCCACCTGTCCTGGTGAAACTGGAAAGGCCTTCGGGCCACCAGTAAATTTCAACCTTAAAAAAAAAAAAAAAGATATTCACTATTCAGATACGACGAAATAATGCGAGCTCCGTTATCATTTGGTTTAATCTACATATATAAAAATGAATTGTTGTTCGTTAGTCTCGCTAAAACTCGAGAACGACTGGACCGATTTGGCTAATTTTGGTCTTGAATTATTTGTGGAAGTCCAGAGAATGTTTAAAAGGTATATAAATATGAAAATGCTCGGATTTAAATAAAAATAACAATTTTGTTTTTCCTTTGATGTGTCTCCTGTCGGACGGATTCCTTTTGTTTGTTTTAATTTTATTTTATACAAAATCGATTGAGGCACTACGAAGTCTGCCGGGTCAGCTAGTATCGAATAAAAATGTTGTAAAATTTCCATGACATAAGAACCTTATCATCCGAGAACAATAAATATTAGAAAAATAACAAAGCGTATATTAGAAAATGTAGGTGAACCGTATATTATAAATGTTTCTAATGTAATTTACTATTTTTATCGTGACATCAAATGCGACGTTTAATTTTCTGTGTGATTTTCTCATAAAATGTTTTCAACAGCAAATGTCCAATTTAAAAGAGGTTGATCGTGCTTTATGAAGATGAACAAATGTCCTTTAGTGGAAATGTGACATTAATGAGCGTCACTGTCAATCTGACGGCCGGGATTTATTCAGTCCCGTACGAATGCTTTGAATTTTTTTTTTGATCCTAAAGCACGGAGAATGTAATTAAAATGAATTTGTGTTTGAAATGTTTTTCTTTTAGTATTTCTATTACGTATTTAAGTTCTATAAACTTCTAACTATAGTTAATGTTATAATATTAAATAAGACTTCAATATATTGCTCTGTAAAGACAAAGAAACCCCGTTTCAAGTTTATTTTTATAGTAAATTCATTCTAATTTCTATAAATAAAATATTTTATGCAGAATACACACAGTCACAACTAATAGTATTTTTGAGGTCTTGGAGTTTGTTTGATTTAGGTTTTCATCTACACGAGAAGTGGATCTCAGATGTTGCAATTATGGAATCCATCAGTGTGCCCTCATAGTACATACAGCACACCTGTAAATTTATCATATTGATTAAGTTTCATTTTATTTTTGTAAGTGGAAATTTCACAACAATGCAAGTTGATGTTCAAGAGGGCGGACGAGGTTGAGTGGCGTCGTGTCAGCGACACTCGAGAGGATACTTCGCGCTCGTATGTGTAATCTATGACGAAACTATCTTAACAATGTAATTGATGATTACTATACTTTAAACCTGTTGGAATAGCATTTAGAGGGATATTTTCATTTATTAATTATAGCATAGCGCGCTCAGCTTTCAGACGTGAGTTTACAATTCCCTTACATCAATGTATAAAGTTTATCTCTTCAAACCAGAATAATGAAGATAGAAATTTCGAGAAGATTATGGTTAGAACATAGGGTCCTAATATTTCTACTAATTCGTTTGCTTCATGGCGAAATATCTGAATTTTAATTTCAGCTATGGGACTTATAATTTATTATGATGGGATTGCTTTATTATGCAAAGATATCAATTACCGCCTAATTATTGATTATAAAAAGAACTGTAAATTTTTTGTTGAAGAAAGAAGACGAAGTTTTCTCCATGATTTTTTATCACTTTAATTATTGTATTAACAAAGTCTTAAAGATTTTGTCTGTTATGTTGGAGAATTTTGAACAGTTACAATTAGGTATTACGTATTGTTTCTTCCCTGAGAACAGTACAAACTGTTTGTATCTCGAATAAAAAAGATGAATGTATCGATAATGTTTATGCTACATGCGCTCCCTAATTTTATGGTAATTAGACATTTGCACAGCCAAACAACTCAAGCGTTACGTTTGAATAATAAGTGCTCTTTTATCGCGTCAATCTAAAACACTTTCTTTTTTTGTCTGAACGAACCACGCCACCCTAAAGGGAGGGAATAATTCACGCAAACAACAATTTCAAAGGCAACAAAAAGAAAAATATTACGTTTGTATTTTTAGAATTGGTGAAAGTAAGAATGTAGGAAAGTAAAAAATGAGTTATTTGCCAGGATGTCGAGTAGTCTTTGTTTTTGGCAAAGCTGTCAAAATTTTACTTTCCTTATCTAAATTTGCTCTTCGTTAGATTGTATTGTTGTTCTAGAAATAAATAAAAAAAGAAGCCGTGAAACAAAATAAAGAAGACACAAAACTTAAGGTTTCCTACATTAGTATGCGATTGAAGCGTTCACTTGTATTTTACAATGTTAAAATGGAGTTTCCTTTAAAAAAGGTCTAATTAGTTCAACGAAATCAATCAGTAAGTGTAGTTATTCAGTTGATCTATATATTTCGCAAATTCCCAAGTATTTAATAATTATATATTAATACGTGAAGCAAAAACTTTGTACTCCTTTTTACGAAAATTGCGCGGACGGAGGAGTATGAAATTTCTCACACTTATAGAGAATATAGAGAAGGAGTGCACAATACTATTTTTTCAAAATAATGCATAAAAGATACTTTAAATCAATAAAGAAAACATTACACATACTACCATGTATTTGACACAACACATGCCTACATAAAAATATACTTTTTTTTTTTTTTTTTTTTTTTTATGATTGAAAGATTACTGGTGGCCCGGAGGCCTTTCCAGTTTCACCAGGACACGTGGGCGAGCAAAGGCTCAGCCAGGAGGGGTTGGATTTGCTAACAGCTATCCGAGCGCCTCCGAAGGAGACCTAACAGCTCAAGAGTAGCTGCTTCGCGAATGAATCTACTACCGGATCGGAATCGCGACCCGCTGAGAAGANGGCGTTTGTAGAGCAGACGCTCATACAGTTTGCCTAGAGACACGAGGAGGCTAATCGGGCGGTAGCTCGTCGGATGATTTTTTGGTTTACCGGGTTTATGTATGCCGATAACGTCCGCTTCTTTCCACACCGCGGGAAAGATACAGTTCGCCATAGCGGCATTGAAAATAGATGCCAACATCACGATGAGTTGGACGGGAAGAAGTTTAATAACGCGGTTGGATATACCGTCGGAACCGGGAGCCTTGCGGGGACGTAGGTCTTTGATCAAGTCTTTAACTTCCATCGGGGTGACGGTAAAAAAAATATACTATTTGCTTACTGTCAATTGGGAAACTTTTATTATTGTTTAAAGTCTGTGGTCGAATTGAAAATAGCGCAGTTTTGGCGAATACTGTGATTATATTATCGAATTATTATAGTGTTTGACAATAGAACCATAACAATGCTCAAACTTATAATTTCAATTAATTATAGTCGAATTTCGACTACTGCGGGGCCACTAGCAATTATAGAACGACCAACGGAAAAAGGACACGAAGTAATACGAACTTAAATTCATTAATTATTTCAAATTTTACTGAACTTAATATTAAGCTTTCAATCAACTTGAAAGCTTGTCTAATTAGTTTACTAATTTCTCATCTTTTTTTGCTAATGAGTGCAATCTAATATCAAAACATGTCTCGGTGAATAATAACGAAAATAAACACGTCTTGCCTTATAACGTCAGTTTTCCGATATTTTTGCTCCTTCCAGAATATTCTGGTCACGTATTTGGTATGCGGATACCAATAGTGGAACGTGCTTTGTTTTTGATGCATAATTTTCTTCCTGTTGTTAGTTATTCGTGAGTCGATGAAATACGCGACTTCGTGTTGAGTGAGTACTTTGTTACTTTACTGTCAATGGATGATGATGAAAATTTGTAAAGAACTGTTTTTAGGTGAATTTGTTAGTATAATAAAATTAAATTATAAACACGGAAATAAAGTAGAAATTGTCTTCATTCAGATAATAATATGACATTTATAATTCGAAATCGCTAAAAGTATTATACATTAAACTCACTCAGAGAAAATAAGGACGATTTATCTCAGCTACACGTGAACACTTCATTTATTAAATCATTTTTTCCATTAAGCACAATTTATTTCCATTTTATGAAATGAAGAGAGTAAAAAATGTCAGCCACCGAATATTTTGCTGAATAAAATTTTATTGTTTGAATTTGTCTTTTTATTGTAAACTTGATTTTAAAGTTTCTGTTTTTCATAATACAGTTAATCTTGAACTGTGAAGAGGGCTCTTATCATGTATTACATTATAATTTGCCTTGGCCTTATTGGCTCGAACTCAATAGAAGTTTTCTACAGTTCTTAAGAATTCACTGTTTATTTTCATGGCATAAAGCAGTCGGATACGTTGAAAGCCTCCGATTAGAGTGTCACCCAGGGGATTACAGACGTTCACCTGGCTCGCTTTACTCGTTTATTGAACGATCTATTTTATTTACACTCCCAAAACATCTATCTGCGCTTTGATGTTCGAAAATCGTTCATGTTGCAGAGGTGATCTCGATTTTTCGACACGAAAAATTGTATTTGATTTTTGATGGACTGGATATATCATTTTCTTCTAAACGTTTGTTTAGTTAGTCAAGAAAATGTTATGTTGATCAAATTCTTGGAAATCATTGGAAAAGTTTTATCTTCTATCTTCTATATAAATAAATATGAATTGCTGTTCGTTAGTCTCGCTAAAACTCGAGAAAGGCTGGACCGATTTGGTTAATTTTGGTCTTGAATTATTCGTGGAAGTCCAGAGAAGGTTTAAAAGGTGAATAAATATGAAAATGCTCGGAATTATATAAAAACAAACAATTTTGTTTTTCCTTTGATGTGTCCCCTGTCGGACGGATTCCTCTTGTTTGTTTTAAGTTTATTTTATACAAAAGTTTAGGTCTTTTACTTATCGATTGAGGCACTACGAAGTCAGCCGGGTCAGCTAGTAAGAAAATAAAATAAGATTGCCATAGATAGAGAACTTATGTTTGTAAAAGGGAGTTGTTGTTAAATTACTTCATAAATGGAACGGTAAAAAGAGTGTTTAGTCATTTGTTATCAATATGATGAAAAATGAACTTGGACTACATATATGCGGGTGGGACAGTTATATAAAAGAATGGAAACTTAACATCCTTCCCCGTGTCTCGTGGATGGGGTCATTTACGTTTATGGGCTCCGGTGAGTTAGTCTGCCCATTTAGAGTAATAAAAACACACACAAGCCAAGTAAGCACGAATCGTGTATATAAAATTGAGATTTTATAGAATATAATAAATATTGAGCTTTCATTTTCCTACTATTTATTTGTCTTTTTTTAAATTTTCTTTCAATCAAGAACAAAATATATTTTTTTCTTACAAAACAGGATTTCGCTTTTTTTTTTATTGAAATAAAAATTATTCCGAATCTGCATTCTTACTTACTTCATAAATAGAAAATATATAGATAGTCAGATTAGATTAGATAGTTTAGTTATAGATGATTAAAATTAAAAGGCATTATTTTATCAGACTTAGCAATTGAGCATAGGATATTACTGAAAACATGCAGAAATAGTACATTAAATACGATTTAAATGAAAATGTTAATCTTTTTTGTTTGTTTTTAATTTAATATCATTACAATATAGAACTTTACTTGGATACACAATTAGTATCGTAATCAGTTGTAGTACGAATATTATACGCAATAACTACGAACTACAATACAAACATTAATATACCACTGCTGATTAAAATAGGTTGTCGTTACTTACATTGTTGTTGTAGCCTTATTGGTCAGTTAATTCGTCTGTTTATTCAACCAGGAAAGTTCAATTAATTTTTTTTGTATTATTTTTCTTTTCTTTTTAGCTTTGTTCTTGTTTCATTGTCACTTTTGTGTTTGTTTTTGTCATCTTCTTGTCTTCGTGGTTGTCATTCTCGTCATTGATTTCAGTCTTCCGTAGGTTTTATCATGTGGCCTATCATTTTCTTTGAAGTTTTATTATAGTTATTTTAGCATCGTCTATTTTTTTATATTTCCTGATCCTTTCAATTCTTATTCTTTTACCTCTTCCTATTTTAGATAAATTTTCTCCATTTGTAATCTGGCAAATTTGTATTAGTATCATAATCAGTTGTAGTACGAACATTATACACAATAACTACGAACTACAATACAAACATTAATACACCACTGTTGATTAAAATAGGTTGTCGTTACTTACATTGTTGTTGTAGCCTTATTGGTCAGTTAATTCATCTGTTTACTCAACCAGGAAAGTTCAATTCCATTTTTTTGTATTCTTTTTCTATTCTTTTTATCTTTGTTCTTGTCTCATTGTCACTTCTGTCTTTGTTTTTGTCATCTTTTTGTCTTCGTGGTTGTCATTCTCGTCATTGATTTCAGTCTTCCGTATATTTTACCATGTGGCCTGTCCATTTTCTTTGAAGTTTTTTTATAGTTATAGTAGTATCGTCAATTTTTTATATTTCCTGATCCTTTCACTTCCTATTCTTTAACTCTTACTTTACCTATTTTAGTTTACTTTTCTCCATTTGCAATCTGGCAAATTTGTAATTTTTTGGTTTGTTTTCTCGAGAGTGTAAGTTTTTAATTTTGCCTTAATTTAAATAAGGATCAAACAATTATGCATAATGTTGAATAATTAAATACCATTATGTTAACTATTCTAAAAATATTAAGGTTTATTTTAAAGCAAGCTCGACTTTATTAGAAAGGATCGTGAATTTTTACGGCTTGGAAAGGTATTGATGGCGTTTATTTTACGATGGTGCTTATCATAAAATTTATTTAAGTATTTGAAATAAAATGTTTAAGTGAAAATGGCTCGAAGCTTGCCTATGATGCTCGAGATTAAATCCTGAAAGCCTTGACTTTTTTCTTCATAAAAGGATAAGTTTGGAAGGAGTCCTAAACAGTAGGCCGCAGCTCAGTCACGCTCCTGGTATCGCTTGTTGGCCATTGATTCAGTGGATATTTCGAGAGGTGCTGTGTTTCGGACTGACTTGGAAGTTAAAGTTAAATTGGCTTTCAAAATGTTGCGAGAGCTGAAGAGGGCAAGTTGCAACTTCATTCAGTTCGTACAATTTAACTCCAAAGAGTACAGATTAAGTGAAGGTTATTTTATGATATTATCGTATTATCGATGGTGATTATATTACCATTTGAAAAACACTCAATTTTTTTTTCTATTATACCTACAAGGTTGTCCGTTGACCACTTTAGGTAACCTGATTTTAATGGACAGAAAGTCTACTCTAATTTTTTCCCACACAGAAAAAGGGAAATTTCCAATTGAGTGTCCTCGTCTCATGAATCTGGATCACGTTTTAACCCTTATATATGTTAAGCAATAGTTATGTTTTGGAATTTCTCCCTAAAGGCAGCCCTTATACAGGAGGAAAATCCTTAGCAGTAAGTCTCGGCTAAGTTGTACCCCTATCATTGCTGATGTCCACAAGCGACGGTACCGGCCATCAGGTGCTCAGTGTGATCGTCAGTCTACAAGGGCAAAAAAATATATCTTTCTGAATTACAAATATGAAGCGGGGGAAATCGTGGAGCACGTCTAGTGTATATTATTAAATTATCTTTATGAAAATTTACAGTCTAAAGAACGAGAAATAATAAATGTAAGTAGGGTTACTATAATCATTAAGAATATTATAGTTATTTTCTTTTAGGAATTGATGGTCTGGTAATATTTTATTTTTATAGTGCTGTTATGTCAGAGACATTAATGATAGTATTTGAAGAGTTTCCAATAAATATCATGATTATTTCGGTTGCTTTACGCCTTGAAGCTATTTATTTTAATATACGATTGGAATTGACTACAAAACTGTTCGCGAAAAACAAGGTCATGATCTATTTGTTTTATTAATGTTTTCCGCCTTGAAATTTTTAACGGTTTCTCTAAAACGTTTATTTTATAAATGTAACCAATAAAAATACTCTGGGCTTATTTTAGCATGTCAAATATAACTTTGGGATTTTGTATATTTTATTTAGGACTCCACTAATAGTCGGAAGCAAATTATACTTTTGGAACATTTTCCTCTGCACGTGATAGAATTTTCGGTTTTCAGAATATAAAAGTAAATAATTTTGATTTAAAGTCTTATGTAATATTTAGGACACGTTTACGAACCGAATTATTCTATTCAATTAAAAAAAAATTGGCATAGTTATTATGAGTTACAAATTTAATAACAAATAATGATACATTTTGAAATGAGGCAAAACTGAAACTAAAATGGGAATATAAGTTCTCAGAAATTAGATTAGAATTAGATCGCAAAGAGAATTAGGCAACTTTGCAGTTCGATTAAAGTTTTTAGGTATTTAAATCGTATTAATAGCTCTAAAATGAAATACCTAGTCAGGTCATAAGTATTGTCACACAGTAAAAACTTTTCTTTTAGAATGCTGGCCACAAAAAAGTTTATTGAATTTGAATTTAGAATTGTTCATGAAAATAAAAATGTATACTTTTAGAATTTTACTCATTTTTAAATATGGAGTGGACGCTTAAAGAAGACCGTGTTGCAGTTATTGCGTTGCATCGTTGCGGTTACGCACCAATTCAATTTTTTAACATACTGAAAAATTTGAATATAACCAAAAGATTCGTTTATCGTACCATCAAACGATACAATGAAGACTCTAGTGTAGATGACAGGTCAAGAAGTGGTCGCCCTCCGTCTGTTAGGACTCCAGCAGTGATAAAAGCTGTGAAGGCGCGAATTCAAAGAAATCCCAAACGTAAGCAGAAACTGTTGGCCCTTCAGATGGGGTTAAGCAGAACCACGGTGAAAAGGGTGTTAAATGAAGACTTAGGGCTTCGGGCATATCGAAAAAAAAACAGGACATCGTTTGAATGCTCGTCTAATGGACCTGAGACTGAAGAGATGCCGCGCTTTGTTGAAGCGGTACGCGGGAAAAAATATCGGGAAATTCTTTTTTAGGATGAAAAAATTTTTACCGTAGAAGAGAGCTACAACAAACAAAATGATAAGGTGTACGCACACAGTAGTGAAGAAGCGAGCAACCGTATTTCGCGTATCCAACGAGGTCATTTTCCATCCTCGCTCATGGTATGGTTGGGAGTTTCTTATTGGGGCTTAACAGAGGTAGATTTTTGTGAGAAAGGTGTAAAAACGACTGCAGTTGTGTATCAAAATACAGTCCTGACGAACCTTGTGGAACCTGTTTCTCATACCATGTTCAATAACAGGCACTGGGTATTCCAACAAGATTCGGCGCCAGCTCATAGAGCGAAGAGCACACAAGACTGGCTGGCGGCGCGTGAAATCGACTTCATCCGGCACGAAGACTGGCCCTCCTCCAGTCCAGATTTGAATCCGTTAGATTACAAGATATGGCAACACTTGGAGGAAAAGGCGTGCTCAAAGCCTCATCCCAATTTGGAGTCACTCAAGACATCCTTGATTAAGGCAGCCGCCGATATTGACATGGACCTCGTTCGTGCTGCGATATACGACTGGCCGCGCAGATTGAAGGCCTGTATTCAAAATCACGGAGGTCATTTTGAATAAACTTTAGTGTCATAAGAATCTATGTTTTGTTAAGTTCATTTTGGTATATGAATGGTTACATAATGAATAAACTTGTTTCAATTATTTTACATTAAACATGTGACAGAATTTATGACCTGACTAGGTAGAGATAAATAACGAGATACAATAAGTCTACAAATACAATTAAAATATACAAATCTTTAGACAAGATGTGTTGTAATTATTTATATTGAAACGAATATTTCATACGTTTTTAGACGGCCATTTTCATCTTATTTTAGATTACTACTATCACTACTGATAGATTTGATTAACTCTTTAACTCTATGATAAAAATGTTCATTAATTGTAGATTGTTTATGTCAAGAAAACGATTGATTTATAGGCAAAAGAAGTTTCTGTTTGTATAAATATCAGTTTTTTATTTGCTTCAAATGAGTAAAGAGCTCACGGTTAATCTAATGATAAGTAGATAGCGGAGTCCGTAGACAAAGTATCAGCTAAATTAAGGGTTAAGGTCGAAGCCTGAATAGTGTTAACGTTTGCCTTACCCTTGAAGCTGGAATGTGTGATAAAAGTAGGCAGGATCGTCCAGATAAATCCAGTCGTGTCGGGTCACAATACTTCACTAATAATTACGGAAAATTTAAAATAGCTGTCGCTTGTTTGAGTTTTAATATTATTTTATTGGATTTGGTAACCTGGATGTAGTAGCTTCACTTAATAAGAGTGCACCGGGTGTCTTTAACTCCTGGGTGACTTTATCTTAAGTAGGAAGACCAGCTTAAGATCTCCGAAAATGTAACATTTAATTTATGAAAAATCGTTATATTCTAATTTAACTTAAATAAGATAGGTTAGCTACCGAGTCAAGTGATTTTAAGAATATTCAACTCAGTCTTTGCTGACGTGAAGTAAGTTAATCAATCAAAAGTATGAGCCCATTTATTGTACAGAAATTTACGTACTTTAATCTCACCCTTACCCGCCAAGATAAGGCTCGTTCAGTAAACTTAAATAGCTACGATCAACTTTCGCCTTACCTTAGTAAAACCTGTTATATAAAATTTGCATAGAAATTAGTTTTGTTTACTCCTCTTGGATCCGAAAGCGTGTAATAGGATTCCCATAAACTGCTCGATCCTAATTGTCACCTATCTATGCAGATAAATGTTCAGCAGCTCGAAAATGTTATTTGATTCTGCCAACTACAATAAACTGAGACTTTGACGTAATGGGGTGTTGCTGGTATCATTGAACTATATTTTGTTGTTTTATAATATTAATATCCGTCAGAATAATCCAGAAGTTCTAAATATTACAATATTAACATTAAATTAATATTAAAATATGTATTTAAATATTTCTTTTATAATTAACTACTCTTAGTTACTGTATTTATAAATCATTAAGGTAATTGGATAAAAAGTTTTGTAATGTAATCAACTTCACTTTCACAAGCTGTTTGAGGTCAGCAATAATTGAAATCCATCATTACCTTTGGAAATTTGGCCGAATTGAATCGAAGCACTCTGCGAAAGTAATGAGCTTAATCCGGCAATTTTATTTGTACTCTGTGCTTCTGACTTCTGATCAAAATTGAACATTGAATTTCAAAGTTAAAGGTTTTTATTTTTTTTTAAATTAAAATATGTGCGGATAAAAATCAAAAAGCAAACGGATATTTTCAAAAGTTTCTTTTTGTGAATTAATTATACGATTTATACTATATAATATATATGACAATAATTTTTTTTATTGCCCTTGTAAGCAGACGAGCACACGGCCCACCTAATGGTTAGTGGTTACCGTCGCCCATGGACTTCAGCAATGCCAGGGGCAGAGCCAAGCCACTGTCTACATATGACAATAAAATGTCTTTGAATGTTTCTAAAAGCTGTACAAATAACATTGGAATACGAAAACGATTCTTAATCTAAAGCTACAGAATAGGAGACATTTGAAAGGAGACCTTTAGTCGTTATTATTCCGGCTAAGTACTTAACAAGAAAGGTTGAGCGAAATATGCCGTCCGAGTATCCCCGAAGGTTTCCACGTTATAGAGCTGCAATTACCATAATCCTTCCGCAAATGTATTCGGTGCACGCGAGTAGCCCTTGTTCGTCTTAATTACAGCCGTTATGATGGACGATTTTGTCTATTCTGAATACTGAATTACATTACCGTTTTGAATCTCATTAGCTGAACGTTATCATTACAATTTAAATTACGAAATCACTTGATGAGAATTGATCTCTGATTTACATTTCCGTGTTTTCTTTGTGAAATGACATGTACGACTCTTTAGACAAGATACGTCGTACTTATTAATATTGAAAGGAATGTTTCATACGTTTTTAGATGGCCATCTTGATAGATTCATCTTATTTTGTCATTGTATTATTTGACACAATTGAATCTTCTACTATTGATAGAAGTGATTAATTCTAAGATTTAAATGTTCATAATTAGACGATCGTTTATGTCACGGAAACAATTGATAAGTACACAAAATAAATTTCAGGTGGTAGGACCTCTTGTGAGTCCGCACGGGTAGGTAACACCGCCCCGCCTATTTCTGCCGTGAAGCAATAATGGGTTTCGGTTTGAAGGGTGGGGCAGCCGTTGTAACTATACTGAGATCTTAGAACTTATATCTCAAGGTGTGTGGCGCATTTACGCTGTAGACGTCTATGGGCTCCAGTAACCACTTAACACCAGGTGGGCTGTGAGCTCGTCCACAAAACTAAGCCATAAAAAAAAAAAGTTTGTACAAATATGAGAGTATTTTATTTGCTTCAAATGAGCAAAGGGCTCACGGTATTGTGAGTATAACTGTATTCATACTTTGACTACTTCTAAGCTATGTTCTAAGCTATGTCTAAGCTATGCTATGCTATGTATATGTTCGACATTCTACTTTAGTATCGAATCGGTTGAGTTGCTTTTTTTTTTAAATGTAATTGTACAAAGCAGGGCAATCATTTATATTCTCTGTCAAAAAACAATAGGAATAGCTTTCGGAACATTCAATAGTACATGTTAGTGAGAAGAAACTATCAAAAACGAATCGAACCCAGCCCTTTTTGCTTTGATTTGATTTTGATGCGATCGCTATCAAACTAAATAAAATTCCCCTTAACGCTAATCCGAAGATTTCGTGTAAATTTCATCGGACTCAGTCCAGCCGTTTCTGAGTATGACGAGTTCTGATTTCTGAGTATAGCGATGATACTCATACTTATCAATGTCACTTTGTATTATAAGACTTGAGATTTTGTACTCCATTAACTCAAGGCGTACTGCCTTTATAGCATTTTCTTTCATTTTTATTTTTTATTTTTTTTATTGCCAAATTGGCTGGACGAGCTCACAGCCCGCCTGGTGTTAAGTGGTTACCGGAGCCCATATACATCTACGACGTAAATGCCACTACCCACCTTGAGATATAAGTTCTAAGGTCTCAATATAGTTACATTATTACTATATTTATACTATTATATACTTATTATATACTATATATACTTATTACTATACTATAGTTACATATATTTAAGGACGTAACGTAACATAACAGGTACGCTATTCTATGAATTTGTTAGCGGCAGTTGTAGGTATCTATGATTTCGTAAATACTTGCAAATGGCGAGGCACACAATGAGATCGCGATAGGCCGGTGTTACGTGAAAATATAGCGGAGTCGCTGAATAAATTCGAACTTTCATTTTCTGCATTCATCTATATTCCAAGTGAAGATAGGATCGTGGACTAAATCGGATTTCTCTGATGATATTGTTTAAACCGGCGTCTAAGGGTAAGGTCAGAGAATGGAAACAGCGTCGGGACCGGATCTCCTCAAGCTTTAGAGCCGGAATTTCCGTGTAGGAATGTACTTCCTAATGCTGAGTGCGTGAAATTGAGTTACTCGTACGTAGTTATAATCCGATACTGGTCGGTACATGTGAATTTCAAACTGTATTTACTCAACTATAAAATGATGGTAGGTCACGTCAGTGAAGTTTTTATTATCGACAAAATTTTATGTTCGGTTGAAACAAAAGTAAAAAACAACCTTTCTAAATAATTATTTTTATTCGTAACCAAAAACTTTTTTTACAAACACAACAACTTTTGAACAGCTAAAACTATTAATAATAATATTTTAAATCGTTTGAAAAGAAAATGCAATTAATTAAAAAATCTATATTTTGATATTTTTGTTACCAAAATTTATTTACGAATTGACAATTTTTAAATTATACTCAATACAGATTATACAGTTCATATTTTAGGGAGCTAGCTAACAGATATTGTAATTTACATTAGGTCAATTTAAATTTACATTATAAGAATGATCATAGGGAAAATGTTTTACAAGACCTCACCTACTTATTTGTAAACATGATTATTGACTAAATGTGAAGGTCCCATCCATATCAACTATGTTACGTTAATCTAATTTTGTTTTAAAGATTATTTAACGATTTTCATCAGGAAGATCGTTTTTATTTTAATGAATGTCCTTTATAAACTCCAGAATAAAACAACACTGATCACAAAAAATAATATTCTACAAAACAATAAACTATATTTGAACTACATCTGTGATGATTGAAAAAAAATTTTTTTTTGTATTGTAGTATGGTCATGTCCAGACGTCCGCGTCACGTTAAATGATTGGATCGAACGATAAATTCGAAAATTTGTATACATCATTCAAACAGATGTAGTGATTTGTTCTATGAGATGATGTTCACGTCGCCGGCACGCACCGCGACAAGAGCCGGCGCGACCCCACGATGATGTGCGCGTCGCCAGGCCCTCTGGGACGCTGCGGGATGAACGCAATGGCACCGTTTGACGGTAACAGTCCGGGCAGTGCGTAGCCGAGCAGCATGCCCTATCTAAAGGTGCTGCGTACGACAATGATTTGGGTAGCCGCGCACCGCAAGCTGGTCCCGGCCACGCACAGTATGCGGCCGCGCCTCCAGCACCGCACGCGCACCACGCGCCCCCTGCCCCGCACCGCAGGGGACTCGTACACCGACAGGACTCCGATATGGAGGGAGCGGCAGCGGGCGGAGGGGGTTCCGGCTCACGTTTCGAAAATCCAACGAAAAACAAAAGGAACGCGCCCGCCAATGTTGCCGCCGTCGAAAAATAGAATCCCGCTCTGGGAGCTTGCTGGTTTATGTAGCCTGTTACGGGAACGCCTACTATAACAGGGATTGCTTCGGCTCCTTGAACGTAACCTAAAAATGAAATTACGGTCAGCTCTGAATAACCGCATACTTTTTTTTTTCTCAAAGAAGTTCCTCACCCCAAACTTTAGTGAAGTGTCGACCACGAACCCTTTCCATCGTCAGCATTTTCAGGGAATACAGATATCCGCCGAGACATAGCCCGTACATCCACGCGAAAAGGACATAGCCGTGGTAACCTTCGACGCTGCTCAGAGCGAGCATTGAGATGCCTGTGACAGAGAGACGTGTAAGTATTATGCGATAATAAATAATATTATAGTTTAAAAAAATCCAACTAAAAAATAGAAAATAAATTTTAATGAATTTGAATTAAAAAAAGTGTAAGAGAAAATTATTTTATTGTAAAAACGCGTAAAAAAAATTTTTTCTTTTTTTTTTATATTATATTGTCATCGGTCCTTAATAATTATACCGAATTTCGACCTAATCCGACGTTTTGAAGGGGGTCAAAATCATGTTCAAAGATTCCCTTACATACGAGTACTAACATACTAACATACATACACGTCTGAAGCTAATAAAAGCGTATTAAAATACCTTAAAAAAAATTGTTCACGAGCATACCTATACCGAGCATCGCTGTTTGACATAAGTACTGCTTAGAGACCAGACATTGCGCCGAAGGTCGTACAAGAACGAGTCCAAAGCCTGCACACCCGAGCACCGCTGCGAATCCCAAAAACGTCTGTAGCAGCACCAAAGCACTCTCCTCTAAGCCCTCCTGAAATCCCTGTAAAGCCTGCGAAAAGCGTTCGAAGATTTTAATCAGCGAAAACAGAGAGTTATTCTGAACTTCCTCAATTAAACTTACCAGAAAAAATACTGGGGTATAAAGTCCGAAAGCCGCTAATCCGGCGGCCAACAACAAAACTTTCGCGGGTCGAGATTGAAGTGGGCTTAGATCAATAAGTGGAGGTCGTTTTATACCCTTTTTTTCCTTCACCTTTAATGAAAAAAACATTCATTTATAATCCGTCCTAAATAACGTTGACTTTAAATTACTTGCGATTCGGCGTTAATTTGAAGTAAAGATGATGGGGATTTTAGCGTCTTAATTAAAATTTTCATTTCTTTGTCGAGTCATTACTCTGCTACGTGAAATTTGAGGAATTGTTTTAAATGAAAACTGTATGTACCTTTCGACGTTGATTTTTTAAATGTAATATAGCTCTGCGTTGAGGATGGTATAAAGAGGCACTGCGGTAAACAGCACTTAGAAAAAATGCCAAGACTAAAACTCCCGTGACCGCTTGCAATCCTAATCGCCAACCAAGCTTTCTGAAACAATTGTTTATCGATGTATATAAAAATGAATTGCTGTTCGTTAGTCTCGCTAAAACTCTAAATTTTGTTTTTCCTTTGATTTTAAGTTTATTTTATACAAAAGTTTAGGTCTTTTATTTATCGATTCAGGCACTACAAAGTCTGCCGGGTCAGCTATTTGTTAATAAATTATATGAATAGACCAGATAGAGATCTCTTTGCCTTCTTAATAAGTTAACTTCACACTGTGGTGACTGGTAATGTAATCCTGAAAGTTGTTTTCTGTTTCATAGCGATTCATAGTTAATACTACGCCGGGTTCAACTGTCACAACCTTGAAGTATAGGCCGTGCTTATTCCGGGTCCCTATCAGCTGTTCCAAGGTAGTTCGATGCTTGTAATCAAAATAACTTAAGCTTCTGTATGTTTGTAATACCTTGTTTGGAACATATTTTGAATTTGAGACTACACATTACAATTAAATTAGGATAATCACCAAATATACACTCGCGAGCAAAAGTTTGGAATCACTTACTTGAAATTGATTCCGCGCGATCTTGTGTACTAAATATTTTTTTGATAATCATAAAAATGAGATCATTTTAAAGGTTGAATTGCTAACTTTAAACTGATACCAAATTTATTAAAATCAAGCCAGTATTTAAGAAGTTATCTTGGATTAAGTAAAGGAATAACGAAAAAGACGTGTTTCAATAGCTTGATACGTCGCGAGTTGCGGCCTACTGACCCCTATAAAAGCACCTGTTATCGGATTTTCTTTATCAGTCGACTTTCACACGTTGACTGGTACATATCTCGGCTACTTTTGACCCTTTACCTTGTACGACAATTGGGACAACACCTACAGAAGTAGCACAAATCGTAGTCCTATTGCAAGAAGAGCTCAGCCAGCGGATTGTCGCTCGTCGGCTCCAAATAAGCCATTCCTGTGGTTCAAAAGTTTGCAAGCGCTTTCAAGAGACTGGTAGCTTTATCCCGAGACCAAGATCTGGACGGCGCCGGGGCACATCGGAGAGGAATGACCGTTTTATCGTGTTAACCTCTCTCCGAAATCGGCATTAACCTGGTGTCGACGTCCAACAGGAGCTCCGAGATGTTCGTAGGGTAGCAGCTAGCAAGTAGACAGTTCGTCGACGACTCAAGCAAGCGAATCTGACTCCAAAAAGGCCTGTCACAGGCCCGAAACTCACGGTAGCTCATCGACAAGCACGCCTTCAATTTGCTCGTACCAATCTTAATTGAGAGGTTGAGCAATGGAGGCAAATCCTGTTCTCCGACGAGAGCAGGATGTGTTTGCATGGTAGCGACCGAAGAGGTTGGGTCTACAGGCGGCCTGGGGAGCGATTGCGCAGTGCTGTTTCGCTGAAACAGTGGCTTATGGGGTCGGCTCTTGTATGATGTGGGCCGGCATTTCCTTCGACGGTAAAACCGAGCTTGTTTTCGTGCCTGGTGGGGAACGAGGAGGCGGTCAACTTCGGACGGGTACATTTCCAATATTCTGCTGGAACATGTCGTTCCCTATGCGGGATATGCCGGTGATAGCTTCCTCCTTAAGCACGATAACGCTCGTTGTCACACTGCCCGTGGAACAACTGAATACTTCGAAGAAGTCTATATCGCCACATTGGACTGGCCTGCGCTCAGCCCTGTCTTGAATCCTATTCAGCACGTGTGGGATGAACTGAAGAATAGGGTTCGTTCCAGAACTTCTGCTCCTTCATGCCTGAATGAGCTGAAATCGGCGTTGATTGAGAAGTGGGAAGGTATCCCACAAGAATCAATTCAAAATCTGATCAGGTCTATGAAGAATCGTCTTCGAGGAGTTATTAGGGCAAGGGAAGGGAACACAAAGTACTGACATTTAATTTTAAGGCTAAATAAATTTTTTATTTATTAATTTTTGTTGTTTTATGCATTCATTATTTTTCCATATTTCCTTTGTTTCCTACCTCCTTCACTTAATCCGGAATAGCTCCTTAACTACTGGCTCGATTTGAATGAATTTGGTATCAGTTTAAAGTTAAGAGTTCAACCTTTAAAATGATTTCATTTTTATGATTATCAAAAAAATATTTAGTACACAAGATCGCGCGGAATCAATTTCAAGTAAGTGATTCCAAACTTTTGCTCGCGAGTGTAGTATATGTGATAATATAATACATTTAAAAATATATTAGTGACTCACCCAACTGCTTCTTTGTATGCAACGCTAAACAGAGCAATGCCTACACCACCGCCAGCATGAGCCACTAGTTCTACAAATTGTCTTCTTCTACGAAAATATGCTCCAAGTACTAGGCCTGCTGCTTCTCTTACTAAGCCGCATCCAATGCCAAGTACAACCCCTGAGGATTTAGTTTACTCAATTAATTTTGATCGATTGATAAATTACTGGTAGCTTTACTGGTGGTAGGACCTTTTATGAGTACGCTCGGGTAGGTACCACCACCCTGCCTATTTCTGCCGTGAAGCAGTAATGCGTTTCGGTTTGAAGGGTGGGGCAGCCGTTGTAACTATACTGTGACCTTAGAACTTATATCTCAAGTTGGGTAGCGCATTTACGTTGTAGTTGTCTAGGGGCTCCTGTAACCACTAAAGATCAGGTGGGCTGTGAGCTCGTCCTCCCATCTAAGCAATAAACAAAAAATTTAAAGTCAAAGCGTTTTCTATGCAAGTATTCGGGATACAGCGTTGCCACTGAGAAGAAACCTAGGGCTTGATTTTTTCCAATATGGATATGTACTTCGCCACACAAAAATTGTACAATATTTTAAATAAGGTTTACATTACTGCGCACTAACCTAAGATCTGTTCAGAAGTTCCGTGTGGAGCACAATTTCAAACCGACATATAATAATAGTTTAACTAAGCTAATTGATTATTCAGTGAATATCTGAGACGTTGTTGATCAAAGTGTAACAGATTCGGTACAACGATCTTTTCTGTCTTCAAAAAGCAGTGTTATTTAAAATTTCTTAATTTTTTAGAGTTCCTAGTTTTTGTTTGTAGTTCTAGCGCTCGACGTTTCTAGTTACACTTTTTAATTCAGTGTATTACGTGAGGTAGTATTTTTTTCTAATAAAGATCGTGGTCAGTGACGTGTAATTGAAAAGACCTATGTCGAGCAGTGGACTGGTACAGGCTAATGATGACGACGATGACGTAATTTCTTCTGTAGAATAAATAAATCAAGAGTTTTCGATAATCTGTTTCAGAGTATTTCATAATAACGAAAAGTACACAGAAACCTTAAAGCGCTTTATTTGCAATTACATTTCCGTAAGTAATTCGTATTATCTCGTAAGAAATCCGTCATCGCAGGCATCCCTCCAAAGGATTACCGGGTACCTACGTCGCGGTGCTGTCAATTAAGAAATACTTTTGACTGATCATTTTAGGACTTTTTTTTTATTGCCTAGGTCTGAGGGTTAACGCGCCATCTATTTAATATTGATACTGCTATGACGAACGAGCCTTTTCTGCAGTGCTACTTCAACAATGTGTCGATTGTTGATCTTTTTTATTTTTTTTATGGTTGAGTTGGTGGACGAGCTCACAGCCCACCTGGTGTTAAGTGGTTACTGAAGTCCATAGACATCTACAACGTAAATGCGCCACCCACCTTGGGATATAAGTTCTACGGTTATCAGTATAGTTACAACGGCTGCCCCACCCTTCAAACCGAAACGCACTACTGCTTCACGGCAGAAATAGGAAAGGTGGTGGTACCTACCCGTGTGGACTCACAGGAGGTCCTACCACCAGTAATATGTTATGTTTATGATTAAATTCAAGTTGTTTTCTTACCGTAGCTTAGTAACGTTTGATGTAACTGTGTCGCGAAGGATGTGAAGAGGCAGGCCAAAGGTAGCAGTAAGCCCCCGAGTAAAGCCACGAGCCTTGGTGACCGTCTCCGTCCCGCTACAAGAGCACCGGCAGCGCGGGACACTCCCACGCAAATAGCTCCGGCCCACACTGTACCATAAATTCTAATTTATTAATGGCCGGTCTAGAATGACAAAAAAGTCATTTAAGTGAAGTCAATATGGTTGATTTTTGTTCGGTCGGTTAGTCATCTTTGGTATTTTGGATAGCGTAATTTCTGAAATCATGTAACAAATTATTTGGCTCTTTACGAAGCTAATGTTTATTTGAAACAAGAAAAGCGACGAAACACTAAAATACCGTTAAATTCACGAAAGTAATGTTTATTTAAAAAAAACGCCGTAATACCAAACAGCGTTAAAATAAATGAAGTACTCTTTCATTCAGTAAGCAAAGTACGTATCTTTATTACAATACATTCCAAATGTGTGTGTGTGTATAATGTGGTCCAATTTATAATACTATGACGCTATGAATCCTCCATTGTACAGCCCGTATTACATGAAAGGACTGATAGCACCAGATACGATCGTTGAAAATCAATAAGTTAATTGATTCGGTGGTGTAGGAGTTAGCGTCCCTGACTATTACCCCAAGGGTCGTAGGTTCGATTCCCACATTGAGCCAACTTTGTGTGATGAACAGGTTTGTTTGCTCTTTGTCTGGATGTTTACTACCTATATATGTAAATATTTAAACGTATCTATACTAATATTATAAAGAGGAAAGATTTGTTTGTTTGCTGGTGGCCCGGAGGCCTTTCCAGTTTCACCAGGACAGGTGGGCGAGCAAAGGCTCAGCCAGGAGGGGTGGGATTTGCTAACAGCTGCCCGAGCGCCTCCGAAGGAGACCTAACAACTCAAGAGTAGCTGCTTCGCGAATGAATCTACTACCGGTTCGGAATCGCGACCCGCTGAGAAGATCCGGCGAGAAACTCAGCGAGCTGATTCATGGGTTAGGTTGCACGGCGAACTCTTTGTCGAGTTCGACGAGTACGGTTACCGAGGTCCCTAAGCCTGCTCCTAGTGTTAGAGCTGAAGGCGTCTAATGCAAAGGTTATTGGATTTGATGGATCCGTAAGGACGTGTCTAGGGCGTCGACGGTGACTGGCTCCTGCGTGATCAGGATTCGGGGAGTAGTCAGCGGCGGCAACGATAAGGCGATTATCATGACGCATAGCCTTATCGAAGTACCGTTCCGACGCTGACTTCATGTATTTCTGGATAGATTCGAGGCCCAGGTCGTCGTGTAGGTCAACGTTCCTCACGAACCACGGAGCTCCGACGGCTAACCTGCAAAAGCGGGATTGTAGAGATTGGAGGGTGTCTATGTGTGTGCGGGCCGCGTGAGCGAACACCACACTCGCGTAAGTCATGACGGGCCTTATGCAAGTTTTGTAAAGTGTCACCTTGTTCCGAAGGGACATTTTACTCCGCTTACAGATCATGGGGTAGAGTCTACCGAGAATAAACGCGGCACGGTCACGGACTGATTTTATATGCGGGCGGAATGTCATCGATGCATCCAGGGTAACGCCCAGGTACTTGACCTTCCTGGCCCAGGGTATGGGTTGTCTAAAGAGAGTAATCGGTGGTGTGAGATTCCTCCTCCTAATACGGGAGGAAATCCGTGTGGAGCTTCCCCTCTGAAATAGCACCGCAGTACTTTTCGCTGGGTTGATGTCTATGCGCCATTTTCGGAACCACTGTCCTAGGGCTGCGCTCTGAAGCTTCTTCGCGATTAGGGACTTGTTTCTACTGGAATAGTAAACAGTCGTATCGTCGGCGAATAAAGCTAAATGGGTCGGCGGCGACCGGGGAATATCGTTAACGAATAAGCTAAATAGGAGGTGTGAGAGGACAGAGCCTTGCGGGACTCCAGCTGTGAGAGATCGTGGGGAGGAGCGGGTTCCCTCGACTCGATATCGAAAAGAGCGGTTCGACAAGAAGTCCCGTATGATGAGCGTCTTTTTGTTGAATAGGCTCCGAAACTACTGAACCGATTTGGAAAATTCTTTTACTGGTTGGAAGCTACACTATTCCTGAGTGACATAGGCTATAACCTTTTTTGGAAAAAAATTAGGGATCCTTACTAAAACTTCAATAATGTAACCCAAGGTGTAAAAAAAATTACCTAAAATATTCTTTACTTCGCGTGCCCTGCGAAAACTATTGATGATAGAATAAAATAATGCACTACGACTTTGAAGAACACGTTATTGTTTACAAAAAATGTCGCAACAGCATATGTCCAACTATTATACGAGTAGTTATGCTGCAATAAGTGTTCATTTATTTAAAAAATACAACAACGTCAAATATCGTTGAAATTTTTCTTAAAGACCCGAGCGGAGCCGGAGCGGGCCGCCAGTATAATATAAGTATGTTTGTCAGTCTCTGGTACCTAACACAGGGAATTCTAAATTGGGACCGGATGACCGTGCGTGATTTGTTCTCAGTTATCATCATTATTTATTAATTAATAATATTAACGGTACTTAGTGCATTTCTTAAATTAATACCCATAAATGCATTACGTCGAATGTGTATTTAGTCTAATGTATTTCGTTGTATCGTGCTTTAGAGGTAATTTGGAAAATATGTTCACCCATTTTCTACTTTCACGTAGCCCAATTACGGTAACAGCTGCGAAATATGTACATTGTTAGTGCTTCAGCCTTGAATATAGGACTCGCCAGTGGAGCAACCTCCCGATCCACTAACGGTACCTCAAGCACCGGTCACCGTTCTCGTCGAACGTCGTCTTGCGACGAAGGGCTCGACGAGTAAATTAACCCTCAGACACAGCCCACTGAGTTTCTCGTCGGATCTTCTCAGTGGGTCACGTTTCCGATCCGGTGGTAGATTCTGCGAAGCACGGCTTTTGCTAGGGTTCGTGTTAGCAACGTCGTCAGGTTTGAGCCCCGTGAGCTCACCTACTAGTTAAGGTTCCGCTGAAATAGCCTCTCAAGGCTATCAGCATAGGTAGGAAAAAAAAAGTGGAGCAATCGCGTCGCATCTAGCACTGGAGCTCAAAAACGTAAGATGAGTCAGCCATGTTTTCGCTGTATGCAAAGTAGATGTTAATTATTTTAATTTCCCTGTGTCGTCTTGCGTCATTTTACGCGGTTGATCTGTTATTAATAATAAAAAATGAGAAAAATTACATTTCATGTGTAACAAAGACGTTACTAACAAAACTTAAAATACCATTTAATATTATTTTGCCGTTCACTAAAATAGCAAATCTTGATGCTGATAGTTTTTCCAATTAGAATATTTTTCCCGACCTACCTAATAATTTTGTTGATAAATTTTGAGTAATCTATTCTATAAATCTATTGATTTATTTGAGTATCAAAATTGCTGACTTATGACTGAAAAAGTTTGGTTTCATTTATTTACCTAAATACCACATTAATTTAAAGTTTAAGCTTTCAACATTATTTTCGTACATTGGAGGTCCATGAATGTGAAACTTGAAGTAGTTATATTGCTGTTTAATTTTGATTTAGAAGTAGTCGGTAACTAATTATCGTTATTCAGTATTAACAAAATTTCAATTCGGAAATCGCTAGTGACATTCCCGGCGCACCGCCTACCGTAACGTTGACAACAAAGACTGCGGTCATAACCTAAATTGCTTTCATAATATTCGGACCGGCTTCATGAATCTTAGAGAAAATTAATTTAATAAATCAGGTCGGTCTAACAAATAGCGGTGACTCAGAAAGTTCGTTTACTTAATACTCGATCTTAATTTGGTCGTCAGAGCATGAATGCGTCGTGTAAACACAAGTTAGTTTTAATAAACGGAGGCGTGATGAAAAATTACTATTAACGCCTACCGTTCATAGAAAGTTATTTTAAGTCAGTAGATGGGTTGGCTAACCAAATTGGAGTTCTATAACTTCTTTAAAACTTGTCTAGATGAATTTGTTTGTGTTGTGCGTAATGCCATTATTCTTTTATTGACACTGGAGATAAACTTTTGTCGCTATTGTCTGTTTAATTTAAATATATAAATTGAAGTCGTCGTGGCCTAAGAGATAAGACGTTCGGTGCGTTCGTGTTGAGCGCGATGCACCTGTCTTCGAATCCCAGGCGGGTACCAATTTTTCTAATGAATTACGTACTCAACAAATGTTCACGATTGACTTCCACGGTGAAGGAATAATATCGTGTAATAAAAGTGAAACCCGCAAAATTATAGTTTGCGTAATTACTGGTAGTAGGACCTCTTGTGAGTCCGCGCAGGTAGGTACCATCGCCCTGCCTATTTCTGCCGTGAAGCAGTAATGCGTTTCGGTTTGAAGGGTGGGGCAGCCGTTGTAACTATATTGAGATCTTAGAACTTATATCTCAAGGTAGGTGGCGCATTTACGTTGTAGATGTCCATGGGCTCCAGTAACCACTTAACACCAGGTGGGCTGTGAGCTCGTCCACGCATCAAAGCAATAAAAAAAACCAGAGGGCTTCCATTGATAGATTACATTCCTAGTTTAAGAGCAACGTTACTAGCCCCAGCGACGTATATATTTTAATTAGTTTTTTCTTGAATCATACTTCTTGTCGATAAAAATCGAAACATTGTCCCTTGCGTGGTACGTTTCATTGAAAACATTCGTTTTTAATTATGATATGACAAAATTAAAATTATTTATACGATTTAATGTTGTGTTTTTATTTATTATAATCATATTAATTGTCGACGTTTCGAATACTCCACAGTTTTCGTGGTAACATACGACTGACGTAACTTGGTCAATAATAATTTGTATCATAATAAAATAATAATGACTGTAATAATCATCGTCATTATCCTGCCCTTCTCCCAGTCACCTGGGGTCGGCGCAACATTTTTTCTCCTTCCATACTCTTCTATCATATACCATTTCTTCGCTCACTCCCCTCTTACCCATATCGTCTTTCACGCAATCTATCCATCTCTTCTTAGGTCTACTTCTTCCTCTATATCCTTCCACATTCATAGTTAACATTCTCTTACCAACCTCAATTTCATTTCGTCTCATCACATGTCCATACCATCTCAGACGCGCACTTTCTGCTTCTCTGTCACCGGTGCTACTTTCAGACTTCCTCTAACATATTCATTGACTGTAATATGAAATGACTGTAATAATAATGAACATAATTTGTGCCTTACCGGCATGATCTGCGGTTGGTCCAAGGTGTTTCAAAGCGTAAACGTGTAGCGCTCCGTAAGCCAGCTGCAGTCCGGTTGACAATAAGTGTGCAAGAAAGGCCGCTCCACAAACGATCCATCTATAACATCGATGCTGCATTAGGGAAAATACCTGTAGTTTTCCATATCAATGTTAGATAATATTATTATATTATAGGTTCTATGACAATGTCTTTCGTTGTTTCTGTCAATCAGCTATCGAGCGTCCAAACAGACACCATTTCTTTTTATTGCTTAGATGGGTGGACGAGCTAACAGCCCACCTGGTGTTAACTGGGTACTGGAGCCCATAGACATCTATAATGTAAATGCGCTATCCACCTTGAGATACAAGTTCTAAGGTCTCAGTATAGTTACAACGGCTGCCCCACCCTTCAAACCGAAACGCATTACTGCTTCACGGTAAAAAAAGGCAGGGCGGTGGTACCTTTTTTTTTTCGGGTTGATGGCCGAACCTCCTACGAGGTCCCCGCGCAAAAGGGGCGCGCTGAAAAAAAAAAAAGGGCGGTGGTACCTACCCGTGCGGACTCGACAAGAGGTCCTACCACCACTAAATATTTGTCCTGGTTGTAAGTTATTTTTGATATAGAATAGTTTTAAAATCGCAATCTAATTTTAAACAATAAATTGTTTAGTTTATTTTCATGCCGACTCAGAAACATAACGAGATATTATCGGACGCCACCAGGAAATTGTATTCGTAAATTGTGTCGATAACCGAAGCACAGATTCGTTTATCGTTCAATCGATGAGTCGATCTGATCCACAAATTCTTATACGAGTATGTGTAAATATAATATATATATCGGTAAGTTACAGTTCGAGAATGTTTCCTTATTTCTGTCATCCTTAGTATTTAACTGCATGTAATTATGACATTATGAGGAAACTGGTGGTAGGATCTTTTGTGAGTCCGCGCGGGTGGGTACCACCACCCTGCCTATTTCTGCCGTGAAGCAGTAATGCGCTTCGGTTTGAAGGGCGGGGCAGCCGTTGTAACTATACTGAGATCTTAGAGCTTATATCTCAAAGTGGGTGGCGCATATATGTTGTAGATGCCTATGGGCTCCAGTAACCACTTAACACCAGGTGGGCTGTGAGCTCGTCCACCCATCTAAGCCAAAAAAACCCCTTTGATCTTGTTTTCCTTCAAAGGTATAATCAAGCTCATGTTTTGCAGATTCTGCGAAAGAGAAGTTGGAATGGCTTTCGAAGATATAAACTAATATTAGTTAATACGCCATTATATATTGCACTGAGGCTGTTTTATCTTTATCTGACAGTTAAGGAGCGACTGAGCTATTAAGAACGATTATGAATAAGTATTTTTGTTAGTGTTTCTATAAAGGATCTTAAAGAAACGCTAATTTATTATAAAAAAGAACATTAGAATTATAAATGGAATTACAGGATTTTCGAGTGTAAAAATGAATAAAGTTAAAATATATTTTATGTTTATATTCATGTTATAATATATTTTTTTATTTTATGAATATGCAAACAGAACAACTATTTATTATTTTTCTTAATGAAACAAGTATGGATAGTCAAAGGCGTACAATTTCTTCGCAGAATCTGAATTCATTATGAAAATAATATAATGATAACTCAATTTAGCCCCGTAGTTGTTATAAATAGCCTTATTTAAACTACAACAACAGATTAAAGTCTCCATTTTTTTTTATCTCGAACGAATACTCTGATCACTAAAATTTACAAAGAACATAATTCACAAGTTTAAGTTTGATTAACATTTTATTCGTCTTCGGTTGCTTTTTCAGAGCAATTTTCTTGACAAAAACTCTTCAATAAGTAGGCGGTAAGTCAAAGTCAAACGGTAGATATTCATTTTCTAAGTCTTATTTTATCGCCAAGCATAAAACCGAGCCAATAAAAAAGTATTCGTGAAAACTTTTGCTTGATAAAATGACAGCCGTTAGACGTTAGATTTTATGACAACACTCGCTTCCTACGATTTTTCTGTCTTCGTAGTAAATTTACGCAAAATACTCAATGTTTTTTTTTTCTAATTTTCTGATAATTCTTATTTGTATATTCTGTGCGATTTGTTAGTAGTTTATAACATATTTTGTATTAAGCTTTATTTAATTTAGACTGGTAGTGTTTTGTAAAGTATAATTTTAAGGTCGCATATTACGGGTTTCCTGGTATTTGGAAAATATTACTGGTGGTAGGACCTCTTGTGAGTCCGCGCGGGTGGGTATCACCACCCTGCCTATTTCTACCGTGAAGCAGTAATGCGTTTCGGTTTGAAGGGTGGGGCAGCCGTTGTAACTATACATGAGACCTTAGAACTTGTCTCGGGGTGGGTGACGCATTTACGTTGTGGATGTCTTATGGGCTCCAGCAACCACTTAACACCAGGTGGGCTGTGAGCTCGTCCACCCATCTAAGTAATAAAAAAAACGAAATGGCTGCAATTGATTATAAGAAAAAAAAATGTACCCCCATCCTCCCTCAGGATAGAAGTGGTGCTTGATAGCCCGGGTGTCGAGTTCTCTTCTCCGCAGCGCGGGGATGGTGCGGTGCAGTGACCGCAGCTCGCGTTCCCGAAGCGCTCCTCCTGTGGATTCCTCTTCCCCGTCTGGCCATCCATCTGAAACAGAAATCATTGTAGTATCTGAAGTACAAAAGTCAGCAGCGAAGCAGACGCGTATTTTTTTATTTTTTATTTCTTAGAAGGGTGGACGAGCTCACAGCCCACCTGGTGTCAAGTGGTTACTGGAGCCTATAGACATCTTCAGTGTAAATGCGCCACCCGCCTTGAGATATAAAGTTCTAAGGTCTCAGTATAGTTAGAACGGCTGTCCCACCCTTCAAACTGAAACGCATTACTGTTTCACGGCAGAAATAGGTAGGGTGGTGGTACCCGTGCGGACTCATAAGAGGTCCACCAGCAATAATTATCTGTGAAATTTGAGATAATCATGATGCAATAGAGTTGAGACTTCTGCTGCATTACTGAAGGTGGGGCGTAATTTACGTTGTGATGCTATGGCAACTAAAAATAACAGCATAATTCCATTTTCAAATAATATTAAAAAATATATCCACAGAATATATGGTTAAACTAATAGAGGCATACTTATTTTGCAAAACAATAGACATCGTCCATTTTTTCCGTTACAAAGGGACGTTACGTTATGTTGGTCATCATTCATAATAATATTGTCATTAAGCATATCGAGTAAGGGAAAATGTTAACAAGCTTTAGTTTTGATTCAGTGGGGTATCTTTATTCTCTAAGGACATGAACCGTGATTGGATACTTCCTGGTTACGTCACAAGCCCTGCAATAAATTTGTTGACTATCGATATCAATGATTCGACTTTATTCGTATTCGAGATTCGAATCAATCAATCCAAATGAAACAAAACAAAATATTTCTTCTAAGTACAAAGTTTATTCTTTTTCGATTTCTTGAATGTGATTTTCGTTTCCAAGAATCTTCGTGGAATATAATTTTAAACGATGTTACAGAACTGAATAATAAATGTTGTAGATTTTTGGAGTTTACTCCTTTAGAATCGATTTACATATATAGGCCCGGGGTATGAAAATTATGGGGACCAAAATCGTACTAGCATGTCACACGAAATGCGTTATGCGCCTGATTGGCTCCTGATTGCGTGATGCGTGCGCGCGCCAATCAGGAGCCAACGCGCGGCCGCGTTATCGCAGGTGACGCCGGGCTGCTGCGCCGGCAGTCCGCCACAAAGCCTCGTACTGATCGCGCGTTTCTCTCATTATTGTATTTTCATATATTTGTTAGTCGTTTGTTTTGTGTCTCGTTAATTTGTTAATAATCTGTAGTGTATCGTGTTGTCGTAATATAGAACTATTTCTCGTATTGTTTCGTTTAATTTTTTATATCCAGTAAACTCCAGTCGTGCGTCGGAGCGGACACACACACTTTTTTTTGTAAGAGATTTACTATTCTTGATTATTTAAAGACTGTTTTGGCCCACTGAAATAGGGTCGTGTATAGTTTACATTATAAATGATAATATCACGCTTCTGAATGCAGTAACGTGGGTATGTATGCTCCTGACATTGGTGATGTTGCCATATATACACTGTAATATATTGGATATCTGTAAATGATAATGTAGAAATAACCCAGTACGATAATTTGATGGACAGAAAAAAGTGTAATGTTTTCTATTTGAATACCTAGACCAATAACATTCTGTCACATAGATCTTATACAATCTTATTTAATCTGTAATACCCTGCATACAATGATCCAAACTGTTTAATCTAAACGGAAAGCGACATTCATTTTAATGTATAAAATATGTTGCTCTTTATAAACAATTAATTTTTAAATTACATATCAAAATAAAAATCTACTTCACTAAATTGTAAAACAAATGACATTTAAAATCTATTTTATAGTAGGTATATCGTTCACAATTCTCCATAGATTTTTTTTCTTAAGTCATATTTATTCACCTTTGTCACAGCTGTTTTATTGACAGACCAAATTTATGATCGACCCTGAGGACGTAATACGATTCACTTAAAATAAAGTGTAAGGAAACTATACTAAGCAACAGCCTAGTTTTACATCTGGCTTTGTATGTGTCCATAGGCAGAGGTATCCGTAGAGTGAGCAAAGTCTTACCAACTTCTTAGTAGTTCCAAAACACCCTGTATACAATATTGGTTTGTATTAAGGTATGTATTGTATTAATTTTTCTCGTCCCATCTAGTGTTTTGGAAGTCCACCTGACTATATTATAGGTATATAATACCTATAATATAGTCAGGTGGACTATATTATAGGTATTATAATATAGTCCACCTGACTATATTATAATACCTATAATATAGGTATTATAATATAGTCAGGTAATTTAAATCACTGTCGTCTATATATAATTTCAGTCAGTACTGAAATTATATATAGACGACAGTGATTTAAATTACCTGAATGCTTAACATACCATAACATAACATATCGGCAGAACTTATCAAAATTATAAAGTTTTTCGAAGCATCGTAACATTATGATTACCTGGCATCCGATAAGATCGGACATCAATTATTTGTGTAATATGATTTACCAATAACATTTTACCGAACCGATACATATAAACATGAATAAATGTGTAAACAATGATTTCAGTATTATACTCGTAAAATACATTTATTTACGCCCTTTTTCGCCTTTTACTTGATGATAATTGCATTTAAGGAGTAAACTAAAGGCTGCGTTGAAGCTCACGCGCAGTTTTTGATTTACTAAACTGGAACAACGACTATTAGTGTTCGGAAAAAACTTTTTAATTATATTTCTATTTTAATGTTAAGTAAGTGGTATCTAGTTATATCTTTGAATAAGGAACTGGACAACCCTAGATTTTCAATATTGTCATACAAACTTTACAAAGCGCGTTGGAAGTTATTTATTAGCCTCAATTCGTGTGACGTCGTTTGAGGCTAAAATAAACGACGAGATAGCCATAGATCGTACGATTAGCCGCAACCAGCTTTATGATCGGTATATGGATTCATATGAAAAAAATGGAGTTACTGATATAATTTTACTGTACTAATATCTTCTAATTTTCAATATATCTATCTCTCTTATTATATAATATCTCCCAATATTTGGCGGTTGGCAGCGACTTTTGTGGTAGGCAGCGGCTTGGCTCTGCCCCTGGCATTGCTGAAGACCATGGGCGACGGTAACCACTCATCATCAGGTGGGCCATATGCTCGTCTGCTTACAAGGGCAATAAAAACAAATATTATTTTGGTATTGTTTTGTCATTAGTGCCCGGTTTCCTTTTTAAAGAAGAGGTGTGAGGATTTGTAATTTAGCAGTTAATAAGTGCCTTACCGTAATGCGGCAAGCAGGTGTAGCTAGTAGAGAAGGGGTGTCGGCAGCGGCAGCGAGGCGGGGGGGCGCGGGGCGGCGGCGGCGGCGAGGCCGACGGTGACCACCAGCCTGCCTCCATCAGCCGGCCATGGCTGCACCCGCACCCGCACCCGCGCCCGCGCTACCTGTCGTTACAATAAAATATAATAATAATAATAAAGCCTTTTATTTCTTTTTTTTTTCTACCTAAGCTGATAGCCTTAATTTCTGACTAGTAAATATATTTATTATTTCAGACGAGTAGGTGAGCTTACGAAGCTCAGACTTGACGACGTTGCTAACACGAACCCTAGCAAGAGCCGTATTTCACAGAATCTATCACCGGATCGAAAACGCGACCCACTGAGGAGATCCGGTGAGAAACTCAGTGGGCTGTGTCTGTGGGTTAATTTACTCGTCGAGCCCTTCGTCGCAATCGACTGGTTCGACGAGAACGATGACTGGTGCTTGAGGTACCTAGAAGCACCGTTAGTGGATCGGGAGAATCCGAAATGACGTGTTTTGGGTGACGTCGACTGCTTTCCATTCTGTCCGCAGGATCGGGAATGTTTATTTCCCACACCTAATTAAAGCTTTCTTAAATATATATGATATTTACATATTGAGCTATTTGCAATTTTACACTTTTTTTTCAAAATAAACAACGAACTACATTACGAACTAGAACGCATGGTTGATATAAAGTAGAAATAGGCAGGATGATGGTACTAATGGGTGGGCTCACGTTCTACTTGTACTCAAAATACGAACTCGAATTAGTCGGTCGATGTCAATCCTTTTTCTTAAAAAAAGAAATACCGTTCATTAAATAAAGATATAGTGTTATTTATTTCTTAGCTGTTGTGTGTCACAAAGTAAGGGTGCGGCAAGTGCGGAAGTAACAGCCCGCGGGAACATGAAAGTTTTCTTCGCTGGTTCAAATATTACTTCGTGCGGTTGTCAGGTCACCTCGTAAACGTGCTTCCTCTCATATTTCTTGGAATACGTGAACAGAGTGTTCAATATGTTTTCTTAGTTTTGAACTTCTCTCTTACGATAAAGGCAACAACATATAATATACAAATGTCAAAATAAGGAACTTAACGCACGAACTTTTGGCATTTAATTATGCCCTTTTTGTCGTCTATCTTACGAATTTCGAATTGTTCATGAAAATAAAAATGTATACTTTTAGAATTTTACTCATTTTTAAATATGGAGTGGACGCTTAAAGAAGACCGTGTTGCAGTTATTGCGTTGCATCGTTGCGGTTACGCGCCAATTCAAATTTTTAACATACTGAAAATTTTGAATATAACCAAAGGATTCGTTTATCGTACCATCAAACGATACAATGAAGACTCTAGTGTAGATGACAGGTCAAGAAGTGGTCGCCCTCGGTCTGTTAGGACTCCAGCAGAGATAAAAGCTGTGAAGGCGCGAATTCAAAGAAATCCCAAACGTAAGCAGAAACTGTTGGCCCTTCAGATGGGGTTAAGCAGAACCACGGTGAAAAGGGTGTTAAATGAAGACTTAGGGCTTCGGGCATATCGAAGAAAAACAGGACATCGTTTGAATGCTCGTCTAATGGACCTGAGACTGAAGAGATGCCGCGCTTTGTTGAAGCGGTACGCGGGAAAAAAATATCGGGAAATTCTTTTTTCGGATGAAAAAATTTTTACCGTAGAAGAGAGCTACAACAAACAAAATGATAAGGTGTACGCACACAGTAGTGAAGAAGCGAGCAACCGTATTCCGCGTGTCCAACGAGGTCATTTTCCATCCTCGCTCATGGTATGGTTGGGAGTTTCTTATTGGGGCTTAACAGAGGTACATTTTTGTGAGAAAGGTGTAAAAATGAATGCAGTTGTGTATCAAAATACAGTCCTGACGAACCTTGTGGAACCTGTTTCTCATACCATGTTCAATAACAGGCACTGGGTATTCCAACAAGATTCGGCGCCAGCTCATAGAGCGAAGAGCACACAAGACTGGCTGGCGGCGCGTAAAATCGACTTCATCCGGCACGAAGACTGGCCCTCCTCCAGTCCAGATTTGAATCCGTTAGATTACAAGATATGGCAACACTTGGAGTAAAAGGCGTGCTCAAAGCCTCATCCCAATTTGGAGTCACTCAAGACATCCTTGATTAAGGCAGCCGCCGACATTGACATGGACCTCGTTCGTGCTGCGATAGACGACTGGCCGCGCAGATTGAAGGCCTGTATTCAAAATCACGGAGGTCATTTTGAATAAACTTTAGTGTCATAAGAATCTATGTTTTGTTAAGTTCATTTTGGTATATGAACGGTTACATAATGAATAAATTTGTTTCAATTATTTTACATTAAACATGTGACAGAATTTATGACCTGACTAGGTGTACAGCTAGAAACCAAGGAAAGTCATGTCAAATTCATATACAGCAAGAGAAGAGGACGTGCTGCGCTAACCCCATATGCCCCCACACAACACACAATGCAAGAAGGACAAGCAGACTTGGAAAAAATAGTACCGAGAATACTATTCGAACGCTAAACTTAGCTAATTCGGTACGAGTACACTCAGAAACATCAGAATGAAATGTTTCAAATATTCTATATACAAATTTAGATAATGTTTAAATTTACTTTTATCAAACATTTTACATTCTACGCATTATTTTGGCAAATAAATTAATCTCGTGTATCTATTATAATTTGTCTCGAATATTCAAAATTTTTTATCCTGTATCATTCAAGTTCCCGATATGTATGGAAGACCTAATACCATTTCGTATCTATTGAAAAAATCATTAACAGTGACAGTTGCTTTGAGTTATTTTTGCGGTAGAATTATTTGTTGATTGCGTTGTAAGGGTGGCGATGGGAGCCCACTTGAACGACCGCAGCTAGAGGATCCACTTGGCATACTTAATGGTTGTTAATGGCATTCACCGAACAAATATTGCCGGTCGAGTGTGACTTGCAAATTTGGTAGCGTAAAGTTTAACATAAAATATTAAAACAGCATGTTTTGCATACGAGCGACTTCAACCAAACCGGTATAATAACTATGAAATTCATGAACTGTTGTGTTGTGGATTGCGGCTTGCGGCTCACAAGCGTCTGTGTGTGTTAATCTAAAGTTTATGTTATTTCAATATTAGCTACACACGATATGCCAATTTATTATCGTTAAATTTTGCAATAGAGTTTGTGGGCGTTTATATTGCAAATATTGTTTCGGTTTTTTGTCTAGTTTGGTTCGATAATCCAGACTAAGCTACATAAATTTTTCGCGGTATCTGAACAGAAGCGGTTTCTTCGCTTAAAAAGGGTACTCTCGTATACCTACTACTGTGTCGAATTTATATTAGAATGATATAACCAATAGTTGTTATTAATACAATTTTGTACTTTAAATTTGAGTTGTAAATATTTAATATGGTCGAGAGCTCTACAAGCGGTTTAATATCTGTGTTTATCTACGTGTTTTTTTCATTTTCGATTATTTTACATTACCCCGAGTTCTCACTTCGTTGTAGGCAGCGGCTTGGCTCTGCCCTTTGGCATTGCTGAAGTCCATGGGCGACGATAACCACTCACCATCAGGTGGGCCGTATGCTCGTCAGCCTACAAAGGCAATAAAAAAAATAAAAAAAAGTATAATGATATCTGTATTCACCTTCGCATACCTCTGAATAATAACAATATGACAGAAAAAAAGTCGAATTAAATCACGTAATCTCTTCAATCACACTCGTAATACCGTTTTGTCAAATATTCAATTTTATTTGTTTGGTGGCAAACAGAACTGATAAATGAATTCGCAGCTGGATCTTGACGTGAAAAATGTCAACAGTTCGCTATCACAGCTTCCATCGACGGACCGAAGGATAAAGTTTCCTCTGGACTTAGAGAAATACCCGCATTATGTTTTAGTGTAAGTATCTAGTTGCTAGTTTATTGACAGCGGTCCAAATTGTTTTGTTCAGTTTATGGAAGAACATTTCCGTGGCAGTTAATGTTATTATTCAGTTACTATCAGAAATTACATAAACTATAAATATAATTAAAATATTTTTGATCGCTTGGGGTATAATATCGTGTTGCCATACACCAGCGTCGTTAATCCCGACTACCTAGACTTGCGACTTGCTAGAAATTACTTGAGTTAATATTATTAATACCTTACAAATGTTTTGGTTATTACTGTTAATTTGTAAAGAGACTAAAATAAATAAATACCACAGAGCAGTTTCATTTACGACTATCAGACAGATAAACCGTATTATCTAGCCGTGTGGAAACAGAATATCCCTGGCGAACTAGTTCCAATAGGAGTCAAGAACGTTTGGTTTTGAATTGCCTTATTCGTGGCTTTGACGAGTCCATCGACGTCCATCTCCGACGAGACCATCCCGATTTTAATAATCGCGTTTATAAACCAATTTTCCATGAATGAACCATTTCTAAAGAAATACGTTCGGCTGCTGTGGCTTAGTTTTTTTTCCCTATCCCGATTTTAATTGAAGGCTAAGTAAATATCAAAAATATTAATATGAATAAAATTAACACTATTGCCTTCAAACTTCCCACTAAGGTATACATGGTTTCTTACAAGATGATCGTGTGTCATTTTAGACATTAAATGCTGAATTGCTGGAGATAATATTATCATATTACAGGATATTCTAGTCTAATGCAATGTTGAACGGGATTGCAATGTTCCTTGTTAGAGTCGTTTCATTTCGCTTCAAAGCTAAGTAAATATCACTATACACAACGGCGGATCCGGGGGGGGGGGGGGTCATGGGGGTCATAACCCCCCCCCCCTGAGCTAGTTCCAGGACTTGAACTAATTTGGACTAATTGAAGAACATCATGATTTATTTATTATCTATTGTTATCAAAATTAAATTATAAGTTCTTAACTTGCCCACGATTATGTGACCCCCTCCTGGCGCCAAAGCTGGATCCGCCCTTGACTATACAACTATAGAACTAAATAGAATAACGACAATGGTGGACGTAATTAGGTACGTCATTTTATATACATTTTCTTTGGCGCCAGACTCTATTCAAAGAACGAGTCACATTTTAATCATAATTAGATCTCCATAGTGACGGTAAATTATTCCAAATTGAACACGAAATTATTGAGAGGATAATTACAATAATATTATAATTATTAGAGGATCAGATAAAAATTAAGATCAGGATAAAAGTGAACCATTTCTGTCTGATTATAAACTTTTAATTTTATAATAGGTATGTAAGTACATTTGTTTGGTTGTTCTGCAAACATTTTTTGGTCGCCATTTACAATTTTAGTCAGTATAAAATAATCAGAAGATCACATGCGTTCAAGGCCTTCTTACTGTCAGTTGAGCCATAGACATAATAAAATGTATCAGAGAACCATTTCTCTTCAAACATAGGAAAGGACGAAGTCACAATTTTCTCAAAAAGTCGGCAAATACGGTTAGGATTATGGTGCTTATTTTTCCAGCCAACAAAGCCAATAAATACCACTAGTGGTGAGTGATTGACGTCGCCCACGGACATCAATAATGCCAGGGGCAGAGCCAAGCCGCTGCCTACTGACTCACCACCACCAATATTTATTCACTCTGAGAAATATTATTCTCATAATAGAATTTCCTCGATACATTTGAGCTCAAAAAAGAACTTTAATCATGTCCTTTAGCTTCAGCAGTGTCCGATAGAACCTTCGTCCTAAATGCTTATCTGGCGTCGGGTTAGTTAATCTTTTAATTACAAAGTAGCACGCGCTAGCAGAATGAATGTTTTATGTTAATTCAATCGTTGATAATTTACATATGTTTGATTGTGAGTCCTTTAAGAAAATGTTTGAAAAAATCCCGACATATATTTTTCAAATAAAGGTCTTTAACCGCATTTTATTAGTTTAGAGTTTATTCTGTTCCAAAGACGATAGTAGCATCAGGGCTAATTAAATCACATTATTATAGAAAGGAAGGAAAGGGGGCCTCTAATATTTATAAAGTTTTTATTTATTTATTACTCAGATGGGTGAACGAGCTCACAGCCCACCTGGTGTTCAGTCGTTACCGGAGCCCATAGACATCTACATTCGTAATCGCGCCACCCACCTTGAGATATAAGCTCTAAGGTCTCAAGTATAGCTACACGGCTGCCCCGCCCTTCAAACCGAAACGCATTACTGCTTCACGGCAGAAATAGACGGGGTGGTGGTACCTACCCGTGTGGATTCACGAGAGGTCCTTCCACCAATAATAATTTTATCATACAACTGGTATTATGTGAGTTTTGGTATAACAATATACAGTTTATGCATAATAATTATATTATATATATCCACTCTTTGGTATTATGATACTTGGAATACAGTATAAGTGTGATTTGGTTGAGATATTTTTTGAATAAAAACAACAATAAGGTACACACAGAAGAAATGAAATCTTTAATTTATTATAAAAAAAGAACACAATATTCCTAATTGTCGAATTTCTAAACTTTAATTGAACAATATGCTATAAATTGAATAGTCGATTGTATACGATAAAAGAGTGTCAATCAGATAATTCTAATGCCCTACAGGCTCAGATAAGTCGATAATTCTTATTTTTAACACAACTTCCAAAATGTTCAAACGTTTGGTGTTAGCAAAGTTTATCTAAATGATAATTAAATTGTAAATAATCATGTGATATTTGAATAAGAGCGATAATAGGTAACTGTACCTGACGCAAGCGCACCGCTCCAATCCTTCGCTGACACTGTACACGCTGCCTCGCCTCATCCGCCACTCACTGCCTTGTTTCGTCACACACCACCCTCACGCATCCTTTTATATCACATTCGCATTCTCCAAATGTAGCATCCGACTCGATTTATTATTCATCAAGAGTCCAATTAATGTTTCGCTTCATTGTAAACGTGAGAACTCAAGCACTCGCTTCGGACATTTTCATATCTGCAAGTGAAAAGACATTCGCATTGTTTTAAATTATTCAAGACGGAATCAGCCTGTTTATGTATTCCAATGAAGCCTCCCATTTGAGTGGATAGACACATACTGACGTAAATAAATTTGGAATGGATACGCTTTCATTGCAGCTTTCGTGGATCTTTGAATCGTGGCTGAATTTCCGCAATATCCCATTTTATCTAATGCCTCTTTTAGAGGCATTTGTACGAAATTCCACGTGACTGAATCACGTTATATCGAAAGCGATTGTGATTTAACAAAAATCGATGTTTTGTTTTGCTTAAACTAAGCTATGGGATCGATGTCTGCAATGCTGTGCATTAATAACTTGGTTTTTTTTTAAATATAGGTAGCCTTGAACCTTGAAACTAGCATCACTGAACGTATAGGTAAGCTCATGGGTATCAGACTGACGAATAAAAAATGTATTTTATTATGTCTAACCATGCGATATAGCTAGGTATAGCGCGATTCAGAGAACTAATTACGCTATAAAATCTATTGAATATTGAAATAAACGTACTTATAAACGAGATATTGTGGCTTTTTTATAAAAACGTTAATAGAGAAGAAAAAAAGGGAAGTAAATTATAAAACAAAGATGATCGAAATCTATTTAGTAGTTTTTGCACGCAATGGCAGACTTCGTTATATAAATTTTAATAAATTAACTACTCAACAATATCAAGTACAATAGAATAATGATTCTGGATAAGAGATAATTCGATATTACACTTTACAATAACCATATCGGCAATTTGTAAATGATAATAATAAAGTGCCTTAAATGCCATTAACTTTTTTTTTTTTTCCTTTTTTTCTACCTATGCTCATAGCCTTGAGAGGCTATTTCGTGGGTAGGTGAGCTTACGGGGCTTAAACCGGAGTGCTGCTAACACTGACCCTAGCAAGAGCAGTGCTTCGCAGAATCTACCACCAGATCGGAAACTCGACCCACTAAGAAGATCCGGCAAGAAACTCAGTGGGCTGTGTCTGTGGGTTTATTCGCTCGTCGAGCCCTTCGTCGCAAGCGACGGGTTCGACAAGGACGGTGACCGGTAGTGCCTAAAAGCACCGTTAATGGATTGGGAGGATCCGTAATGACGTGCTTTGGGCGACGTCGACTGTTTACCATTCGGTCTACAGGATCGGGTATGTAGTTTGCAGCGGCCACGACAAGAGGGTTCTCCTGTGGTGCCGCCTTCTCGAAGTGGCGTAATGATGCCGACTGTAGATACTTGCTGATAGAGTCGAGCTCCAGGTCATAGTGGAGATTCACGTTCCTCAGGAACCATGGTGCTCCGACGGCTATCCTGCAGAATCGGGATTGAAAAACCTGAAGGGGCTTCAAGTTGGTGCAGGCCGCGTGAGCGAACACTACGCTTGCATTCGTCATGACGGGGCGTACTAGGCTGCACTAAAAGTATCGGGAATGGAATATTTCCACTGTTCCTGTCATATTAAAATCTTTTTAATTGAAAACTCCTTGGTTTCAAAAATCGAATACCATTCATTTATTTAAAAAAAGATTCTCGGTCTTGTCACGAGGTTTTGTTTAGTCGTTGAGAAAATGGAATTGACTCGAGAAAATTCAAGAGCGATGGTTTATTATGACTTTCGAAGTGGTTTAACACAAAAACAGTGTGTTGACCGGATGATTTCTGCATTTGGTGATGAAGCCCCATCCAAAACCACAATTTATCGCTGGTTTGCTGAGTTTCAACGTGGACGTGTCAAGCTCAGTGATGATCCCCGTCAAGGTCGTCCAAAAACTGCAGTCACCCAAGAAAACGTTGATGCTGTGCGTAAGCTGATTGAGGAAGATCGACATGTGACATACCGCGAAATTCAGGCAACTTTAGACATTGGCATGAGTCAAATACAAATAATCTTGCATGAACAATTAGGTGTAAAAAAGTTGTTTTCCCGATGGATACCGCATTCGCTCTGTGAAGAGCAAAAAGCGGCTCGCGTTACTTGGTGCGTCAGAACTCTCGAAAGATTCCACGCAGGATCCTCAAATGCTGTATACAACATTGTATCAGGTGACGAATCCTGGATATACGCGTACGAACCCGAAACAAAAAACCAGTCACGAGTTTGGGTGTTCGAAAATGAGTTAAAGCCAACAAAAATTGTTCGTTCACGGAGTGTTGCAAAAAAAATGGTGGCCACGTTTGTCTCCAAAACCGGCCATGTTACGACTATTCCTCTTGAGGGACAAAGAACGGTTAATGCAGAATGGTATGCTAGCATTTGTTGATTTCTATACTTTCCCTAAAATAAAGAATAAATTGCGTGGACAGAGATTTTCATCACCTAAAGAAGCTGTGGACGCCTACAAAACGGCCATTTTGGAGACCCTAACTTCCGAATGGAATGGTTGCTTCGATGATTGGTTCCATCGTATGGAAAAATGTGTCAAATTTCGCGAAGAATACTTCGAAAAGCAATAAATACATTTTTAAATAGTAATGATGTGTCACTTCGTTAATTCCCGAAATTTTCAGTGCCGCTCTCGTATGCAAGTTTTGTAGAGTGTCACTTTATTTCGAAGGGACAATTTGTTTCGCTTGCAAAGCATAGAGTAGAGACGTCCTAATATAAAGGCGACACGGTCGCGTACCGTTTTGAGGTGGGGACGGAATGTCATCCCTCTGTCGAGGGTGACGCCTAGGTATATGACCTTCGAGGTCCACGGTATGGGCTGGTCAAAGAGAGTGACGGGGCTAACGGCGGAGGTGTTAACGCGCCTATTAGGGAGTGGGATGCTCGAAGTGGTATTCGGAAGGCGACCCCCTTTGAAGAGCACCGCTGTGCTTTTCGTGGAGTTGATGTCAATGCGCCACTTCCGGAACCACTGCCCCATGGTCGTTACTGCGATCTGGAGTCGCCGATGCAATAGCGACGTTGAAATGTGTTAGTATCAGTAATTGATTTCTGTATCTTAACTTATTGCTGTTGCTATAATAGTGCTATTTGTAGCTTTCAGTACTTCAACTTAATTCAAATATAATCTTCAACGCGAGTTTTAATTTGTATAAGATAAGATATATAAGATCTGTTAACATTTTCCTTTCAGATTTCTAATTGCTATTCCATGATCTTTGTTGCTGTTAAGAAAATCCTTTGTTTGTTATACGATGAGTCTGAAGGTAATTAATACTTCATAATAATAATAATACCACAATGGAAGTTTTTTAAGGGATGCAAACAAGTGTGTTTGAAACCAATCAATTTCGCTGATACATTACACTTAAGTTGCAAATGTTGTTATATAAACGATCTAATGACAAAAGAAAACTTTTCGCCTTTTTTCGTAGCCTATCATTTTTTCATAATTAGGAAAACAAAGAACACGGGCTATGTAATATCAGGCTTGATAGAACTGGTTCCAGTTTCCTTGATATCTCCTTAGTGAACAAGATTTCAATTTCAATCTTGAGAAACTGCGTTCCATTTTGGCTATCATGGGTTTTAGATCTCTTAATAGCGGGAGCAGGATTTTTTAAAAATTTGTCTTCCAGACTTATCCCACAGAGGCTCTATGAAGCTTAAATGGTTCATAGCTCTCCATGAAGTAGATTTGATCATCTCAAAAGTATTCGACAACTAGTATATGTAGGTATGAAGTATGTAGTAGGTACTTAGTAGTATCATTCACAAAAATAAAACTATCTTCTATGAAAGGCGTAAATGGCATTACATTTAATGACTTTTTTATTTCTTAGATGGGTGGACGAGTTCACAGCCCACCTGGTGTTAAGTGGTTACTGGAGCCCATAGACATCTACGACGTAAATGCGCCACCCACCTTGAGATATCAGTTCTACGGTCTCAAGTATAGTCACAACGGCTGCCCCACCCTTCAAACAGAAACGCATTACTGCTTCACAGCAGAAATAGGCAGGCACAAGAGGTCCTACCACCAGTAAGTCTTCCAACATTTCAGTTACATATCCCAAGAGTCGAAGAGGCGAGGATTTTTTTGTTCAGCTCCTAATTTAAATTTTGATGATAGTTTATATAATCTAACAAAATATTCAGATAAAACAACGTTATATTTTTATTTTTATAAATTATAAAATAACACACACTTAAAATTGTACGTCAAGTTGGCGTGCTTTCCGAGAAAATTGTTCCCAAAAACCACATTAAATATGCAACAGATGCTGCTGATGAAGTGCTGATGTAAAAGTAATTTAACGCCAAGCATTTTCAGGAGCATTCGCCTCGAGGACACTTTTAGGATGTCTTGTATAAAATTTACCGCTTTAATAACAGTATTTCAGAGTATTTGAAACTATAGGACCAATCAGATTACATTCAACTATGAAACAAGTTTACTTAGTAATTAAATTAGAATTGGTATCTTTTTGAAAAAATAAATATAGCATTGTTTCAATTAAACACCCTATCTAACTTTGTCTTAATTCAATAATAAGAACTAGTCCGAGATTCGAATAACAAGTACCTATCTGGCAGTCAATTTGAGCTGCTTCTTACGATTCTGAAAACGTGTAGATTTGTTTCAAAGCATTTTCCTTAAGCGCTTCACAGCTGTGTAATTTCAACGTTATCGCGAATAATTGCCTACTTAATTGTTTTCATTCTCGATTAAATTACTTCGCAATTCTAATTTTAACAATGGTCTTTACATAACCACTTTACAGTAATTCGAAATGTTTGCCATTCGTTTTGAGATTGTTACGGAAGCCACACAAATATGTACAGTTTTTTTTTTGTTTTTTTTTTTTTATACTTCCTAAATTTGGAAATCACAAGTCGAGGAACAATTGTATGGTCGGAGTGTTATTAAAAATGAGTTGTGTTTGTTTCGAAATAAATGTTCTTGCTGACAGTAAAAATATTTGTTTTCATTAATATTATCAAATTAAACCGAAGCTAAACGATTAATCTGGTAAAATGCCTTTAGGTCTCATCCGAAGACATCTGGACGCTTGGCTTATTTATTGTTCTCATTATTCAGCGCGGGTCGGCGCCGATCGACTGACGTCACACGAGTCAATGTACTCTTAAGCTTTTTCTCCCTAAGAATTGATGGGCTTCTATGTCTCATATGTTTACCTCGTTAACATTAATAGTACCGCTGATTTGTGGACGCTATTCGGACAATGAATGACATGAACATGACAAATGGAACACATCGATTAAACACTATGCCACGTCGGTAAGTGTGTGTCGTGATGAAGAATGGGCTTGTTTTTGTCACTTTATGATTGCTACTAGCGGCTCGCTCCGGCTCTGCTCGGGTCTTTAACAAAAATTTCAACGATATTTGACGTTGTTTTATTTTTTTAAATAAAAGAACACTTATTGCGGCATAACTATAATAGACATATGCTGTCTCGACACTTTTTGTAACTAATAATGTGTTCTACGCGACGTAAAGAATATTTTAGGTGATTTATTACACCTTGGGTTACATTATTGGAGTTTTAGTAAGGATCCCTAATTTTTTCAAAAAAGATTATTGCCTATGTCACTCGGGAATAGTGTAGCTTCCAAACAGTGAAAAAAAATTTCAAATGGTTCAGTAGTTTCGGAGCCTAATCAATACAAACAAACAAACAAATCTTTCCTCTTTATAATATTAGTATAGATAACATATATAGGAGACAAATTGTCACATTTTAACGATTGCGTTATATTGTAATATACTTTAGTTTTGTACGAACTGATAATATTTCCAAGAAGGCCTGTTTTTAATTAAACTTTAGGCACTTTGAAAATGATATACCTATTAATCTTTTGAAGTCTTTGCCTTTCATAATTTATTAGCCGGGGTTTTACAGCAGGTCTACATTATTATCAAAGTAAACTAAGTTACTGAGTACCTAATTGTGTAGAACATCTTTTCCCCGAGGAGAGGACGCAGGTGTAAGTTTCGGGAATTTCCAATTTATCAACAGCCAAGTCACCCCGGATACATCTCTAAGAATATTCTTTTGAAATTTTTGATCAAAGCAAGCAATGATCTTATATTTTATTAGTTTTGTCTCATAATTCTTACTTACTTATACTTACTTACTAATAATAATTACTTACTGGTGGTAGGACCTCTTGTGAGTCCGCAATGCGTTTCGGTTTGAAGGGTGGGGCAGCCGTTGTAACTATACTGAGACCTTAGAACTTATATCTCAAGATGAGTGGCGCATTAACGTTATATATGTCTAACCACTTAACACCAGGTGGGCTGTGAACTCGTCCACCCATCTAAGCAATAAAAAAGATGGGGGATATGATCTTAGTAATAAAAAAAAATACAATCTGAGTTATTAAAAAAATCAGTGATTGTATATAATAATATAGCGAATAATGCTGTAGAGGTTCTTAATATTGTTTATTTGTAAACATGTACACAACATAAACACACGTTTATTTACAACATTACATACATCACATACATCAACGGTAAGCAGCGGCTTCGCTCCTGCTCCTGGCACTGCTGACGTCCAAGAGCGACTATAACCACTCTCCATCAGGTGGGCTGCAAGCCCCTTTGCCTACACGGGCAATAAAAAATAAAACATTCACGTTTGTTATGAGAATGAGATCGATGAATAGTCGAGATAATTCAAACGTCTTTTAGTGATATTATTAACGGAAAACATTTGAAAAGTATATTAATACCAATTATAATACGGCGTCGTGGAGATGTATATGGGCGAGTACACGGAGTCGTGGCACGTGGCCTGGCATCAATTTGTTTAAATTTATATCGCAAATCCTAATCCAACACTTGGTATTTCCGCCGTGAAGCAGTAATGCGTTTCGGTTCGAAGGGTGGGCTAGCCGTTGTAACTATACTGAGACCTTAGAACTTATATCTCATGGTGGGTGGCGCATTTTACGTTGTAGATGTCTATGGGCTCCAGCAACCACTTAACACCAGGTGGGCTGTGAGCTCGTCCACCCATCTAAGGAATAAAAAAAAACTTGGCATTATAAGATTGCTACTTTACGTATATAGAAATGTGCGTCACGTAAAGTCATTGCAACGGCAGAAACGGTATTGATGCATAAAAAACAAACATAATTGTAAGCCACGGCACCGTGTAGTTGGTTGGTATTAAATATGTTGTACATTATTGCGACACAGTTCAGATATTTTTTAAGTGTCTAAATCCCTAATTTTCTCAACTAGACTAAAATTTTGTTGTGAATGTTCATTGAAGTTATTCTCGTATCAAGATCAAGGCATCATATTGATATCATATATCATAATATTCATCATATATCATATTGATGCATAAAATACAAACATAACTGTAAGTCACGGCACCGTGTATTTGGTTGGTATTAAATATGTTAACATTATTGCGACACAGTTCAGATTTTTAGTGTCTAAATCCCAAAACTTTCCAAACTAGACTAAAATTTTGTTGTGAATGTTCATTGAAGTTATTCTCGTATCAAGATCAAGGCATCATATTGATATCATAAATCATATTCATCATATATCATATTGATGCATAAAATACAAACATAATTGTAAGCGACGGCACCGTGTAGTTGGCCATAAATGTGTTAACATTATTGCGACACAGTTCAGATTTTTTTTAAGAGTCTCAATCCCAAACTTTCCAAACTAGACTAGAAATGTTGTTGTGAATGTTCTTTGAACTTATTCTCTTATCCGGATCAAATTACGACAAAAACAAAACAACAGTACCTACTTACATTCTGAAAGATTTACGGCCATAACAGATCGTGAATTAAAATAACGATTCTACAATAAGAAACGATTGTTAATAATCGATTATTAGATTAAAAGTATCTGCAGCCGTTATTAATGACTCAATCTGTTTTATGATTACTTCGAAAGTTCAATTAGTAGCCGAGAGAATAATATCTTGCATTAATTATTCTAATTCTTACTTCGTCTATGGACTCAACTGAAAATATTCAAAATGGCGACCCCTAAAAAATTCTATATAATTTAAACAGAAAAGAAAATCGTATACAACGATGTAAAATGAGCATAAACTCAATTCTCAAACTCAGTCGAAGTTCATTAAATATGTATTATCAAAGATAACTACTGATTAGATCTTTATAAAATTTAAATGGGACCGCATAATAAGTACAAAACTTCAAATAAAAAAGAGTTATCAATATCGCTTCACGTAGAAAAAAGTTTTGAAGTATATAACCCATAAAAAACTATACAGTCGAAATGAGAAACTTCTCCTTTTTTAATTCCTTTAATTGGTTCGGTAAATGTTCCATAAATTTTCTCGACATACACCTATTCTGATTACAATTTAATTAAGGTTTTTGCAAATAGTGTGGTTATTGTGCGTGAGCAATTCTCTGAATGAACAGTAAATAATTCAGAAGAAATTACATAACGGAACTTTCGAGAAAATGAGATTATCATTCAAGATTTAGTTAAATGATCACAATGCAGAGAATAGTCAAATTTCCAAGAAACTATCATTCCAGTCACGCGTAATGCCTCCCAAAGTTTGTATTCGACTAACTTTAAGACACAAGATAAATCTAATTTAATATCTAACATTATTTGATATCCGAACACTGAATCAAAATTAATGTACCAAATCGTACCACTATGTATTGTTTTCTGAAATTCTTAATTTGATACCTATATGCATTTACGAATTTATATTATTTATTGATGATCCGATATCAATGTATAATATTTTTAACGGAAGGCAAGAGTTGCAGGAAACACAATAAACAATGTGGTTTTAGCAGTTTTTGGTGTATGTGTGAGATCTCTTCCACCAATACCTTTGACCATCATGCTGTATGACTAACCTCTTACGTCTTCTAATAAAGGCAGACGCTGTGTTTGTCTCGAAATTGTTAAAAACTATTACATCCAATTGCAATAAATAGAGCGAGATTCATTGCCACTATGTTCACTGTGATTCAAGCAAATACATTGTTAGTCCGACCCGTGACTATCAGACTAGATAGCAACTTACATACTGCTTACCTCCGAAGGAATTGTACGTTTCAAACCACAATATGGGTGGTGGCACATTTATGTTGCACACAGTTATGAAAAATTGATAGGAAATTGAGACAAAAATACTTGGGAGGATGATAATAATAATTAGATTTAGATAACAGTAATTAGAGAAGCCGTATACCGCTATATTTTGATTTATTTACACGGACATACTATTTATTTATTGAAAAAATTAGTTGAGTCCATTTTAAGTATTAACTTTTTTCCATTTTAACTTCAAAGTACACAACAACATTGAAAAGTTGGCAACAGTAGTTCTTAATTCAAAATTCATTGTTATGGTGAATTGTTGATTATTCATGTTTGCTATTGATAGAAAGAGTAATGGAAAGAAAGCTGAATTAAGTTAGGCTGCTAACTGCATGCCAATTGAAGTCTATTATAGTTCTATTCGTTGTAAATGACTCCGACATTGGTTGAACTTACGAACTGTTGTTCTGGCCCGTGGTACAATCAAATGAGCTGTGGGCAAAGTGATATCCTGACATCCTCTGAATTTGCAGTGGTTAAATTATATCTTCTAGACAATAGACTGTAGTGGGCTAGCTGCTACAATACAGAAATAATGAATTCAGACATAATGAAAAAAATACTTAAACAAAAAGGAGATTAGCACCCGGTTGAAACCGATTTCTTTTGCCATATCTTTTGTTTGTTTGTATTACGTAACGAACGAAAAATAATAAGAAAGAGTCAGTATAAAACAGTTATGCGATTCATAAACTGTGAATAAATCCGAATAAAGTTGGTATTGCGGATAAATATTTGGTTATTAGTGAGAAAACAATATTACTATCTTATTATTTATTATAAATCAATAAAATATTACTTTGCCTCAAAAATCGCTGCATAAAGATATCGGTCTTTGATGTAGTTTTTCAGTGTTAGACTTTTATTGGTCTAGCACCGTGTGAACCCAACCTTAGCCAATTTTTTTTCCTACCTATGCTGATAGCCTAGAGAGGCTATTTCAGTTTCGCCTTGACGAATAGGTGAGCTCACGGGGCTCTATCAGGTAGTTTTGCTAGCACTGGCCCTAGCAAGAGCAGTGCTTCGCAGAATCTAGCGTCTCCTCCCCCTTGCGTCGGTTTCCTCATTACTGAGGGTCGTGGTCATGGCCTTGAAACAGTTTGTTTTTTATAGTGCATCGCCATCTGTTCCTCTCTGCAGTTAAGTGCAGAGCATCGTGCACTGTGGTATTCAGGGCTGCACGAATCTGGTCCGTCCAACGGGTCGAGTTCCTGCCTCTTGGTCGCTTGCCCTCGACCTTTCCAGTGACCACCAATTTCTCCAAGTTGTCACTGTCTTTCCTTGCGATGTGGCCAAAGTATTCAAGAATCCTTCGCATGCAAATGGTGGAGAGTCTAGTCCGGATCTTCAACTGAGCTAGGATGGATACATTGGTGCGGCGTGCGGTCCAGGGAATACCCAACATCCTCCTCCAGCACCACATTTCGAAGGCATCAATCCGATTGCGGTCAGCTTTCCATGTTATAGTCCATGTCTCTGCTCCGTATATCCATCGCATGTTTTCCTGACGATGTATTCGCCGTAAATATTGAACAGGATAGGTGACAGGATGCAGCCCTGCCGCACGCTCTTGTGAAATTTGAACGAGTCAGATGCAGTCCTATCGATTCTCACTACTCCCTGGCTGTTGTAGTATAATGACTGAAGGAGTGCAGTAAGGTGGCGAGGGACCCCCAACTCTAGCGTCTAAGTGTTCATAATAATACTACTTTCTCCAAATACACATAAGAAATTATTGAAAGTAAAACAAATATGACGAACGATCTTCGCTATAATTGTGTACATTTTTACGTATGTGTATTTGTTACGTATTTGTATGTGTATATTGTGTATTGTGTACATTCCGTTACATCTCTCCTAAGACAGACGACAAAAAGGGCATAATCAAACGCCAAAAGTTCGTTCGTTAAGTTCCTTATATTTTGTATACGTTATTGCCATTATCGTAAGAGAGAAGTTCAAAACTAAGAAAACATATTGAACACTCTGTTCACGTATTCCAAGAAATATGAGAGGAAGCACGTTTACGAGGTGACCTGCCAACCGCACGAAGTAATATTTGAACCAGCGAAGAAAACTTTCATATTCCCGCGGGCTGTTACTTCCGCTCTTGCCGCACCCTTAGTTTGTGACACACAACAGCTAAGACATAAATAACACAATATCTTCGTGTAGAAATCGCTGATCCCTGTTTATTCAATGAACTGTTTTTCTTTTTTTAAGAAAAAGGATTAAAATCGACCGAATAATACGAGTTCGTATTTTGAGTACAGGTAGAACGTGAGCCCACCCATTAGTACCATCATCCTGCCTATTTCTACTTTATATCAACCATGCGTTCTAGTTCGTAATGTAGTTCGTTCTTTATTTTCAAAAGAATTTTCAATCTCATGTATCAGTTAGTGATATTGACCTTTAAGTCAATCTACACATCCCTATCGACGCTCATAAAGGCTCGCAACGGTTTGGTTTGCTTTTTTTTTTCCAACCTATGCTGATAGCCTTGAGAGGCTATTTCAGCTTCTCCTTGACGTGTAGTTGAGTTCACGAAGCTCAAACCGGAAGTGTTGCTAATACTGGCCCTAGCAAGAGCAGTGCTTCGTAGAATCTACCACCGGATCGGAAACGCGACCCACTGAGAAGATCCGGCGAGAAACTCAGTGGGCTGAGGTCTATGGGTAAATTTACTCGTCGAGTCCTTCGTCACAAGTAACAGGTTCGGCGAGGACGGCTTTATCGCACATAAAGGACTCCGATCCGAAAACGCAGAAGTTCAAACTTATCCCGCAGTTCGCCGAATGATTATTCCCAAGGTAAGTATATTTTAATTAAATCTTGCCGCTAAAACAAGATCTGGGCACGTAGGTAGCTGAATGGTCGGATAATAATCGAATAAAGGTGTACAATAGACGCTACTTGAATGGCGGGTGTAGTTAACACGCCCCAATGACGACGATTGCTCAAACGTGATCTCGATCGACTCCCACGCGACGTCTAGTTCAAATGCAGTTGTATACGTATAATAATTTGTGCATTGAATTTTAATCAACGTCCACTCTTTTACTTTCACTTGTATGAATAATAACTGCATGTTATGGAGATTTATTTTCACACTATAAAGGTTGGTCTGTCTAATTTATATCATATCATATCATATCATATCATATCATATCATATCATATCATATCATATCATATCATATCATATCATATCCTCTATATATAAAAATGAATTGCTGTTCATTAGTCTCGCTAAAACTCGAGAACGGCTGGACCGATTTGGCTAATTTTGGTCTTAAGTTGTTTGTGGAAGTCCAGAGAAGGTTTGAAAGGTAGATAAATATGAAAATGCTCGGAATTAAATAAAAATAACAATTTTGTTTTTCCTTTGATGCGTCCCCCGTCGGACGGATTCCTTTTGTTTTTTTAAGTTTATTTTATACAAAAGTTTAGGTATTTTATTTATAGATTGAGGTACTACGAAGTCTGCCAGGTCAGCTAGTAATATTATAATTATTAGAGGATCAGATAAAAATTAAGATCAGGATAAAAGTGAACCAGTACTGTCTGATTATAAACTTTTAATTTTATAATAGGTATGTAAGTACAATTGTTTGGTTGTTCTGCAAACATTTTTTGGTCGCCATGTACAATTTTAGTAGCGCCTCAATCGACATTGAGGCGCTACGAAGTCTGCCGGGTCAGCTAGTAATGAATATTTTTTTAGCTTTGTTTGTTCGCATTCTGAGCGTTCGCGTGTTATGTATTCGATTGAGTTGAATGAAGCTTCGTACATTTTATCAATGTTTTCTTTTTATGGTTTTGTGAACTTAAGTATTATTGTTACGTTCATTATTATTGTTAGTTAGTTTTTAGTCTATAAGTGCGTATTGTTGTTATTTTATTCATAGCGCTTTGTCAAATTGACCTGATCAATACGAGTAATAAAGCTTGCTATGTTTTGTTATCCATGCATTGTTTTATGTCAATTAAGTTTTTGAATTTTATACTCAAAGCAGTAAGCTGCTAGTGGTTGAAGGTCTAGTTCAACCATTCTCTTCACGATAGGTAGTGCTGTGTACGTCATTTCAACCAAGAGATTTAATGGTGATTTAGCGGTAAAGCGTGACAAAGATTCCCAAGTACTAGATACTAAAACATTAAAATCAGCATTTCAGACACCATTTTTTTATAATTAGTTGGATTTGATTCTGTATACATTTTTGTTGGTTATCGTGGCTCGTTGACATACTTTACATTACTTTTAATATCAAAATTAGACTTTATTTAGCGCAGTATTTGAATGTAGGCGATAAATGCATAACTTTGAAAACTGTAAAGTTTGTTCGAAACGCTAAAAACATTAAAAGGATTATTTATTATATTTAAGGATAAGGATTATTATATATTATAAAGGATTATAATAAAAGTAATAAAACAAATGAACCTTAAAAATTGTTTTGATTATTTATTAAACTAGACGATATTTATAGACGAATGACATTGAAGTCAATGAATTACGAGTAATTCTTACTTTCGAGCGAGTTGTAAGATTTTCAACTGATTGTTCTATCTGTCTCTTTAAAAATTTCTTTTCAATAACAATAATACTCATAAACGTTCTTATCGGACTTACTCATGCATTCTATTTAAAATACAAACACTTAACGACTTCATCTCATCTTAACAACTTTCTTATTTACGCGAAGCCTCTTCAGCAGCATAATGGATAATCTAAAGTTGAATAAATAATTTCGTGCGCTCCTTTCAGTTCGAAGAGTTATTAAACTCACCGCTGCTAATGCACCCTGAAACTTTGTTAGCTCGCTCGCTCTTCTTTGAACAATCAAAGATATTATTTAAACTTATACCGGTCGAAAGTAAAAAAAGGTTCATTCAATATATTAACCGTTTTCTAACAAAAAGGAGGGTGCCTTTAGAGGGTGGCTTGTTTTTTTTTTGTTCAGTTTTTACAAGGCATTTTGAATAAAACAAACACGTTTTCGTTCTCGTCGGTATTCAGTTACTCATTTTTTTTCCTACCTAAGCTGATAGTCTTGAGAGGCTATTTCAGCGTAACCTTAACTAGTAGGTGAGCTCACGGGGCTCAAACCGGAGTGATGCTAATAACACTGACTCTAGCAAAAGCAATGATTCGCAGAATCTACCACCGGATCGGAAACGCAGTCCACTGAGAAGATCCGGCGAAAAACTCAGTGGGCTGATACTCATTGATGACTGCGACTTGTAGCTGCAACTAACTTTGTTAGTTTGTAGCAGCAATCTGGATAACAATATTTCAATACATTCCCAACGAAACTTTTATTTAAACATTTGTACATATTAAAAAAATCGTAGTTTATCCCGTATAAGAAATTCTCATTAGCTTGATGATTTTAATCTGATGTCCGATATTATGAACCATAAGATAATGTAATTTAGTTCATTTTTGTTCGTCGTGTTTTTGCTTTTTGTTTCCTTTTGAAGTTAACTATAAATGCAAAATATACTGCGTTGTGAGTTTCATTGGTTAATTTGGTAATTTCACTTGTTTAAATTTAATAGGACATTTGATTACCAAACAAAAGTTAATGTTCTGATGGTGTATTCATAATATAAGCCTTGTACGAATTATAAGTATTATGACTCGGTTAGGATGCCAGACTTAAGGAGTCTGCAGTCCGACAGAAGCACCCGCCGCCTGCGGACGTGCTCATCGACCACTCAATCGCCCGGCCATTGTTCGCCTGGTTTTATTGTTAGCCCGGCCTTTGTTCACCCGGCTTTTGTTCGTGGCACATCTGCCGACAAAGTGTGTTCCTGGAAGTGTTTGTTTTGTTTTGGTTTATTTTTGTTGTTTCCTTTTTTTTTGTTCTTTCTTTTTCCTGCAGTAATTGTGCCGCATCGCCACCTGTGTTCAATCGAACCGCTAAGTACCGAGAAGTTGGGGCCTCGCCGCTAGGCGAGTGTGTTTAAGACCCGGGACAGCCCCACCTGGGTCAGACATGGAAGCTTTATTTACAGAATTCCTCCGACTTCGTCACCCAAAGCTCACTTCTGAGTTTCTGGCTTTCAAGGCCGATCACGCCGTGAGCCCTCTCGCGGATTCCGCCGTGCTCGTCGCTCCCGCGTCGTACACCGCAGCGTCCGCCATGCCTGCCGCTCCCGCGTCGCCTATACTAGTGGGTAAAACTGCTGCGTCGTCCGCCGTGGCCGCCGCTCCCCTGGCGCGATCATCCGCGGGTTCCGTAGGGTCCGACGGACGTCCTGCATCTGCCCGTAGGTCGCCTGCTCCCGAGCCTGCTGCCTCCTCGTCCTCCGACTCTGACTCGGACATGGAGGTCGACCTCGCCCCCGCCTCATCGACGGATGGATTCACCCTGGTAAAGGGTAAGAAGCGCGCTGCGGAATCCCGAGCTCCCGCGGCCGCTAAAATTAGTAAAGCCGCGAACGCGTCGCGCCCTCGCCCTCCGACTCCCGTCGCTCCCCCTGCCCGTGCCACACCGTCGCCGCGTCCAGTGGCACAAAATAAAACTCAGACCCCTCCCCCGGTAATCCTTCAAGAGAAGGCAGCTTGGGACCGAGTTTCCCTGGCCCTTCAGGCCAAAAAAATTAATTTTATCAGCGCCCGTAACCTCGCGAATGGGATTCAAATTAAGGTAACGACACCCGACGACCATAGGGCCCTCTCAAGCTACCTCCGAAAGGAGCGTATAAGTTTCCACACTTATACGCTTCAGGAGGAGCGTGAACTTCGCGCGGTCATACGCGGCATCCCAAAGGAATTAGATGCCGATCTCGTCAAGGCCGACCTTCTAGAACAAGGTCTGCCGGTCAATTCCGTGCACCGCATGCACACAGGACGCGGGAGGGAGCCATACAATATGGTTCTCGTCGCTCTCCAGCCTACCCCCGAGGGCAAGCAAATTTTCAACGTACGAACAGTCTGTAGGCTTTCCGGAATAACCGTCGAAACCCCTCATAAAAAAGGCACTCCGAGCCAGTGCCATAACTGTCAGTTGTACGGGCACTCTTCCCGTAATTGCCACGCGCGCTCCCGATGCGTCAAGTGTTTGGGCGATCACGCCACGAGCCTTTGCACTCGCGATCAAAAAACCGCTACGGAACCGCCTAGCTGCGTCCTGTGCCGAACACAGGGTCACCCCGCGAATTACCGTGGTTGCCCCCGAGCCCCTAAAATAAATCGCCGCGTCGCCCGCCAAAACCGCCTCCGAGCTTTCGGCCCAGACATCAAAGCCACGGCACCCTCTGTGCCGAAGGCTAAGCCTGCTTTCGTGCCGGCGTCGGTGCCCAGCGTCTCGGCCTGGGCTAAACCGTTGCCGTACACGAACACGGCTACAACTCTCTCCCCCGCGACTCGTCCCACCCCCGCGATACGTCCCTCCCCCGCGACTCGTCCCTCCCCCGCGACCTGCCCTCCGACCGCGTCCGACAATCTCGCTCTAGCGATCGACTTTTTTCAGTCGATCAACTTTGATCGCGTTAATGCTTTGGGCGACGCCATTCGCGCCGCCTCCACTGCACAACACTTCATCGCCGTTGTGCAAGAATACGCTGACGTATACGCGTCGTTAAATACGTACGTCCTCCCCTCACTCCGCCGGTAATCAATGGCGTACATAAGTAGAATCAAGCCCCTATCCGTAACGATAGGATTTTTTAACGCTTACGGTCTCGCAAATCAACGTGATCAGGTTTGTGATTTTTTGCGTGACCATCAAATTGACATCTTTTTGGTGCAGGAGACCCTGCTTAAGCCCGCGCGCCGCGACCCTAAAATCGCGAACTACAACATGGTTAGGAACGACAGGCTCACTGCTCGTGGTGGTGGTACCGTCATTTACTATAGAAGAGCCCTGCATTGCGTCCCACTCGACCCCCCCGCGCTTTCTAACATCGAAGCATCAGTATGCCGAATCTCACTGACTGGACACGCGCCGATCGTTATCGCGTCCGTTTATCTTCCACCGGATAAAATTGTTCTAAGTAGTGATATTGAGGCGCTGCTCGGCATGGGAAGCTCTGTCATTCTGGCGGGCGACCTTAATTGTAAACACGTCAGGTGGAACTCTCACACCTCAACCGATGATCTCGTTCGATCATCGTTAGTCGATGATCTCGCCTTCGATATTGTCGCTCCGCTGACCCCGACTCACTACCCGCTAAATATCGCGCATCGCCCGGATATACTCGACATAGCGTTATTAAAAAACGTAACTCTGCGCTTACATTCGATTGAAGTAGTTTCAGAGTTAGATTCAGACCATCGTCCCGTCATTATGAAGCTCGGTCGCGCTCCCGATTCCGTTCCCGTCACGAGGACTGTGGTGG
>NW_021011666.1:248393-381767 GCF_003987935.1 Bombyx mandarina | reverse complement strand
ACCTTTAGGTCAGTCTTATTTTAATTTTAATGAAACTTTTTTATATGAAAAACTATATTTATATGATAACTTTTTTATATAAAATATAAATCATTACGTGCTCCCATATTATCTCATCACATTTCATTTCATTTTATTTCATGCCTTTTTTATTTTTATTTTTTATTGCTTAGATACCCATCGACGACCTCACAGCCCAACTGATGTTAAGTGGTTACTGGAGCTCATAGACATCTACGACGTAAATGCGCCACCCACCTTGAGATATAAGTTCTAAGGTCTCAGTATAGTTACAACGGCTGCCCCGCCCTTCAAACCGAAACGAATTACTGCTTTACGGCAAAAATAGGCGGGCGGGAGGCGCGGACTCACAAGAGATCCTACCACCAGTAAAATTATTAATGTAACTACACCATAGAAAAACTCAAAGTACCAAGTCGACTTTTTCATGTTATATTTAAGATTGCCAGTTGAAAATATTTTGAATTGCCGCAGTTGCCGACATGATTTCGTATTATAACTAAATGGCACAGTTATTTATTTCTTATAATGATTTTTGTTAGTAGATTTTGGTGCTTTACGTTACGTTATTCAATGAGATTAAGTTTATAGTCTGGCCAGCGAATCATGGCACAACTAAATAGCGGCAATCCAAAATATCTTCAGTTGGCAACATTAAAGATAACTTAACACGATTTGATACATTTGTGTTTTTCTATGGCATAGTCACATTAATATAAAAATGCAAAACTACCCTTTCATGCTATATTTAATGTTGTCAGTTGTAGATATTTTGAATTGCCGCCATTGTAAGTAGTTGTGTCACGATTCGATGGCCATACTCTATTTAAATTGATTAAAATACCTATAAAAACAGTCATTTATCCTAAAGCAAAAGAGTATTAATTATTTTTTACACTCGATTTCCACTAAATCGATCCTATTTTATGGATACTCTAATTCTAATCCGCACGTTTGTGGAGCTAGTTACGTATATTGAAAGAAGTGTTGCAGATGTTTACAAAGATTGTTTAAAATAAAAAAATGAATTCAACTTATTTTCTACACTTGGCCATTGTCAATGAAGCTAAGATTTCAATAGGTTAATCAAGCAAAATAGACGATTTTTTTGGTACATATCCCATTCGTGTAACGCTTAGGCCCAAAATGGGGTTTCTCCTTTATAAATTTGCGCAATTACTGGTGGTATTGAATCGTGAACGCGCCCCGATGGGTACCACCTATCCGTGCGTATCGATCGCAAAGCAGTCCTGCTTTCCGGTTTGAAGGATGAGACAGCTTTTAAACAATCAAACTGAGACTTCCAATTCATTTTTCGAGGTGTGTCACGGCATTGAGATTGTTTTGTATATAGTCTACACAAACGCATCAGGCGGATCGTGAGCTCATTTACTCATCTGAGCAATAAAAGGCTACAAAAAACCGAAACGTTAATATATATATTATTATGTAGACATTAAGCCATGTTTGCGTGTCATGGTAAAATTTATCGAAATGCTGCCGTAACTTTTTCGAATAACGCAATAAGAGGCAAACGGTTAAAACAGACATAATTCCAATTGAAAAACGACCTCATTTAGATCAGTAAACTACTACTTACAAGTTGAAACTATAAATTTCTTTTCATTATAAATCTAAATGTTTAATTGCTATGCAGATGAAAATAAAAAAAAATATTTAATTTACAACTACTGGCGTTTAATTGATATGGCGAGCTTTAAGTGTCTATAGACAAGATAATGAAATATTATCGTGGATTTTTTGTTTTATTTGCGGTGAAACGTTTGGATATATTTCTATACGTAGACGTGTACTTTTGTTCTTTTTTGTTCTGTACGCAATTCGGCAGTGGGCTGATTTCGTGTTTGTTAAATTTTAATTGGCTTTGGAAAGGATATCGCTGTTGTCTAATTAAGAAATAATTTGAATCTAATAATAAAATTTTGAAATGTAAGCAATAATTTTCTATTAAGGAGATTGAACGCGACGACTAGTGTAGAATGTGAAGGACGCTTTGAACGCTGACGTCATTGTGTAAGGTACAGCGATGTCTATCTAAAATAGAATTTCACATCTTAATCTGATTAGGTCTTATGACTCATTAAAACAACTAATTATTTACATGTATTAATTAGCCACCACAACGTATTAGATATAAGAAGTATGAATTGAAAATTCTGTCAATATCTTGTAATTTAAAACCGATTGGAATTTGTTAGATTATTTATATAATTATTAGTCAATACGTATTTCTTATTGAACGAAAATATTTATCATTTCAACAAACACTTGAAAACACGTTGCTTAATGGAACTCACTTGAACTGCAGTCATTACAATATAAATAACCAGGAAAAGCCTATATAACAAATCGTAAAGTATTTGTTTTTGTACGTAATTAAAACTACTTTTACGGCTCAATCTTGTTTTTATTGTTGTCATAATATGTATTATTTTGTTCTGCGTTAAATGAAACGTAAAAGTCTTGAAATGTTTTTCTAGAAAACTAGACTCTAGTATTAGATACATAAATACAATATTCAAGTGTCAACGAATAACACCGTAGCCGTCCGTGGCTATGGAAACTATTCGGTATTCAAAATATCGAAAATAATTAAAGAATAAAAAAAATAATGGGAAATTAAGCCGTAAAAGTGCTTTTAATCTACTAGTCTACGCTTCACGAAAACCTAAGAAGATATTGTTTAGTCTAAAGGGACAGACAGAGTTTGCGGTAATAAGAGATACTAAGGTAAATGGTTAAGCGATGTATTAAAACTAGTTATCTCACTCACTAAAGCATTTTGTAATAAAATAGAAATAAAAGAACCGATTTAAAAAATATTAACAGCTTGCATTAAAAAAGTCGTAAATAACAAATTTTGTTTGCGACTTGAAATGTTATAGTATTAAATCTCAAAATATAACCACATGATGCTCGATTTGCAAGCTTATAACTTTTTTTTTGTAAGCATTTTCACAAATAAATACAATACGTTTGGTAAATTCTAGAAAGTAGTAAAGTATTGCCAAGATAAAGGTTCTAATTGCTGAGAAGTATACGTGCTTCTAAAATTCTAGGCATCCTTGTACGTATAATTATCGGTATTATGTAAATCGTATGAAATCGCCAGAAAGGTCACGAATAATATATTATGTTGAAAGGGCAAGGAATGGTGAAATGTTCTATTTTTATTTCGGAAGGCCGATGATTATAATACGTTGCGGATAAATAGTGCTAATATTATTTCGTATTTATTATAAAATTAATCTTGTTTAATGATTCTAATGGTTCTTCGCGACGTCAGTTTCAAGTGTATCTTTTTATTTATCGATTGTTTCCGATTCTGAAAGTAAAAGATAATTATTAATTCTTCAAATATTAACCGAGCGTATTCCATCAATTTAATAATTTATTCGTTCTAATAGTTAGGTGTATAGTTGTACGATAATGATTGATGATAATGATGGGCAAAGTGGACGGAAAGAGAGGTGCTGGGCGAAGAAAGAAGTCATGGCTCCGGAATATCCGGGAGTGGTCCGGTATTGCCTCCGTCGAACAGCTGTTCCGGCTGGCCGCTGATAGAAATGAATACAGGAAGCTAACGGCCAACCTTCAGGATTGACGAGGCACTGGAAGAAGAAGATAGTTGTACAAGTACAGGACGTGTTGTGAGTCGACACAGGTATTTATCATCATCCTGCCTATTTCTGCCGCGATTCGCGGAGCAGTAGTGCGTTTCGGTATGAAGGCGGGATAGCCATTATTTTATAAAATTGGAAAATCTTAGAACTCATTTCTTAAGTTTGGAGCGTTGTTGATGTCTGCGGGTTCCGTTAATTACTTAACATCAGGCGAGCTGATCGTCTAATCATCTAAGCAAAAAAATAATCTCGCCAGCAAACAAACGGGAAACCTATGTAGGTTCTGACAAGACATGTGACATATTATTAACTTTTTTTTAAAGATAGTTTCAGTTGGCAAAAAAAATTCCTGCGAGCCAAAACAATTCGCACTGTTTGTTACTTTTCTGTGGAATCTTTCAAGTTGTTTAATTGTTAGCGGCATCTCCATGTTTTATTGCAGCAGCCGCGTTGATTGTCGAAGTGACGCACGTTCCGTTACGGCTTTGCTTTTTATCGCTTCGTGATTACACTGAAACCGTTATGCGCACGCGTTCATTGCGCATTGCGACTCGAAATCGCTGCGATAGATCTAAGATTCTTGAGTTTTTGTCATCGAGACATCTGTTTACAAGTTATTTATTATAATACTAGCTAAACCGGCAGACTTCGCAGTGCCTCAATCGATTAATAAAAGACCTAAACTTTTGTATAAAATAAACTTATAACAAACAATAGGAATCCGACCGACCGGGGACACATCAAAGGAAAAACAAAATTGTTAATTTTATATTTAATTCCGAGCATTTTCATATTTATCTACCTTTTAAACCTTCTCTGGACTTCCACAAATAATTCAAGATCAAAATTAGCCAAATAGGTCCAGCCGTTCTCGAGTTTTAGCTAGACTAACGAACAGCAATTCATTTTTATATAAATATAGATAGATTATTATCTCTTAAAATACGGTTTTGAATATTTTCGGACATTCACTGGTAGCCTAAGGGGGGAGCTATTCCAGCTAAGTTATAGCAGGTAAATTTGATCGTTATCGCAATTAATACCAAGTTCATTTTTGATTAATTCAAGACAGACTTTTTCTTTTCAAATTGAATTCATACAATAATAGTGTTGATCGTAAAATCAATTTACTACTGTTAAAGCATTGCCAGAGATATTAATCTACTTTATTAAGTAACTGTTCAGATAACACGATCTCGGAACGATTATAAACGACTAATTAAACATACAATAACCGTTGTTTATTTATGGACGTGCTCGGAGATATATTATAACTGGTTATTAAGAGGGTAATTTTATAACAATTACACGATGCATTTTATGATTTTCGTTACATGAAAATTGTAATAAAACTTCAGTTGTTTGAGTTTTATTGAAGGTGCATACTTTTATAAACAATAAACGGTGCGTGCGCATTGGGAAAACCTGCTCGTGATAGAGATTAAAGTGTAAAGTTAATATTTTTCTTATATTTAGGTTATTTGAGAATGGTGGTGGCATGCCATTAAAATATTTGCTAATTGTGCAAGAGCATTTTTGTGCAAGAGCGTTATATTTTCATAGTTAAAATATAGTAATGTATTCAATTTACTAATTTAAAATGAACAAAGATATTGTTTTTATTTATTTTAAATTAATGTTACTCAACATTCGTTAACTAATAAAATTAAAGTAATGAAAGAATCAGGAAATCTAGAAAACTATCAAAGTATTAAAAAAGTATTTATTTATTTAACTTTCCAACTTGTGTTTGTTTTGTGTCCAATCAGTAGGTAGGTATTTATCGATAAGGGATAACGTACGTCATCATAAGACTGTCGCAGCTTGGATTTTATTAATTGTTGGAACAGATTATTAACAGAATACGTTGCTTGTCGTAAATACCCGAAATTCCTTCGGATAAGGGACAGCACAATAGCGTATCGTAACAAACCGGCTTAATAGCGGAAGGGGCTTAGTTTTAATGAGCCATTGTCCACAATACGCTTTCCTCATTGTATTGACACAATGTTGGTAAAAATCCTTTATTGGCTATGTGCTTACGTAAAACGTTGAGCACTTTTTTCTTCAAGAATCAGGTCAAGAGATTCGCTGAAAACAAGGCACGTTTGTTGAATATTTAGGAACAATAATACAATACAAATTGTAGACCGATTATGACAATGTCTTCAATTTATTTTACCTTGCCTATTTCTGCCGTGAAACAGTAATGCGTTTCGGTTTGAAGGGTAGGGCAGGCGGTGTACTATACTGAGACCTTAGAACTTATATCTCAAGGTGGGTGGCGCATTTACGTCATAGATGTCTATGGGTTCCAGTAACCGCTTAACATCAGGTGAGCCGTGAGCTCGTCCACCCATCTAAGCAATAAATAAAAAAAACATACCGTGATCGCCAGCGCCGATTAAATCCATGATATTGTCTGATTCCGTCAACTAACAGAAAAGTGACTATTTAGAAGTGAAAGTGAACTAATTGAAGTGAAAACTTCTTTAGAATCGTTGTGATTTCAAACCGGATGCAACGGAAAGAACGACAGGTAAGAGACACAAATACAAAAATGTGTAGGATGAAGCCAGCAACGAATGAGACAGAAATATACATACTATTTAATACAGCGCCATCTGTGAGATTTTTTAATACTAACGTGTGTATGAAAGCTCTTGTAGTGAATTTTAATTTAGGATTATACGTGAAATTAAAATATCAATTCACAGAGGGCGCTACCTTACAATTATTTACTAATGACAAAAATTTACATATACTTAAGACGTTTAGGATAATTGTATTTTAATTTTGGAAGGTTTCACTTCTACCACGTGTGAATTGCACACATGTATTTTTTTTATTTTTATACTTAGATTATATTTCGATGCGATAAAATATGCTGTGTTCTTTGTTGTGTGCACTCGTTCATTGTGAAGTTTCAAAATGATTTTTGTATGCGTTTACGTAATGCGTTTCGACTTTCACGCGTTTCAAATTGCCTGAGAGTGACAATAATTATATAGTGACACTTAATTACAAAGAACTCCGTGTTGAATAAATATTATTAATTAATACGTGAAGCTAAAACTTTGTATCCCTTTTTACGAGAATAGCGCGGACGGAGGAGTGTGAAATTTTCCACACTTATACAGAATATAGAGAAGAAGTGCACAATGCTAATATTTTTTTGAAATAATGCATAAATCAATAAAGAAAACATTACACACACTACCATGTATTTGACGCACACACGCATGCATACTATTTATTTATTGTCAAACTTTTGTTCTTGACGTCTGTGGTCAAATTGAGAATAGGTTAAATATTGTTTGTCTTTATAATATTTTTCTATAGTGTAGTCTTGGCGTTGAAAATACAATCATAATAGTGTACAAACTTACAATTCCAATTAATTATAGTCGAATTTCGACTACTGCGGGACCTCTAGTATTATTAAAAACACATCAGTTTATGTTTGCTCTCGCGTTTTAAGGAAAGTAAGAAAATAATAATAATATTGGGAATGAAATTCTTTTGATGATGTTTGCTCAGAATTATGATATGTTCTTAAGGAGGAATAGAGTCTTCAGCGGCAGTCAGCAGCTTGCTTTTGCCCCTTGCATTGCCTATATTCATGAGCGACGGTGATCACTTAGGTTAGCCGTATGCTTGTTTGTCTACAAGGGGCAATAAGTCCTTATTTTTAATATGTAACCTCAAATTTAATTAATAGATAAATCGAATCGAAAAGTTTTCTGTAAAATATAGTTCGTATATGGTATTGAGTTGGATATTTAAATTCAAGAAAAAGAAAAAAATTAAATGCCTCAGAAATAAATATCTATAGTATAGATAATATTATTAATGTGAAAGTTATGAGGGGTTTGACGTTTATTATTCAATCACGGAAAAATGCTTGAAAGGATTTGGATGAAATTTTAAGCAAAGGTAGTTTTTTAGAACTTGATTAAGATTATCTTGGTATCACGGTAAATAACATGACCCGAACAATCAAATCGGCTATAATAAATTTTAATACTATAGGATCTACAAATCGACTGTACCTTAAGATATAATCAACGCTTGAATATGCAATGCGTGTTTTATTCTTTCTGAATTACTTTTCGCCGAAAACTAACTTTCTAACTATCATAATTTCACAATGTCAAGCATACAGGTTTAATATTAGGTTAGGTTCTACGAAGCACCCTCACTGATGACTGAAGTAACTACGCAAAATTTAGAATCATTGTGAGTTTCGTTCTATTGTTATCTGGTCTTGTAGGTGCAGACATTATTTATTATAAGATATTGGGTTTTTTTTTGCACATTAACGTTTTCAGACACCCAATTTAACCTTCGTTCGTTCGTTTACCTTATTGTTGGCCTTTGTAGGTATTTTAACGTTTATTTCCTGTTACAGTTGTTGAATTTGATTTAGTTTTGTCGTAATTTATAGGAGGTAATAAAATGTACTTGATATTTGAACATTATTATATTATTATATTCGCGTTTTATTGTGAAATTAAATCGGTAATTTATATGTAGTAATGAATGTAGAGATTTTGTAATGAAATTTTGACTATTTTTATTTTCGTGTTTATTTTTATTCCGGAATAATTTTGTATTTTGTAAATGATTTATATTGGTTGAGGTCCCGAGTAAAAAAAATTAAGACTTGGTCCTCTTTTGGAACGAAGTTCCTTATCGCGCGTTGTGAAAGAGGGCTAGACGGAAAAAATTCTTACGAAAAGTTGTCACGACACTTTTTGCTATAGTAAGCTATTGTAAGCTGTGCGGCGTCGCATTTTTCTCTGTCTATCTGTCTCTCTCTCTCTGTCTCTCTCTCTCTTTCTTCATACCTCGAATAGAACTTTAAATTAATATTTTTATAATTGGGAACTTCGTTCCTATCCGGTGTCCCACGACACCGCACATCTTTTTTTTCCCCATACCTTTTCGTTGGTAGCCTAATGGACTATTTCACCTAAGTGCGGACGGGTAGGTGAGGTCATGAGCTCAGCCTGAGAGAAATTGCTAACACTGACTCTAGCAAGAGCAGCGCTTCCCAGAATCTGCCAATGGATCCGAATCGCGATCTACCGAGAAGATTTGGCGAGCAATTCAGTCCAGGCTTCTTAGGCCTAGTGTTTTAACGTGGGTAGCGGATTTTAGTTGTAATATGCCGATGTACTTCGGTTACCCCTTAACGCGAGGCAGGTTCGCCGATCTAGTGCAAAAATTAAAAATTACAGTTTAGTTTATAACTGAGTTAGTTTATTATAAAGTCCTCTTATCGCGGGAATGAAACCTCAGGTTAAAAAAATGCCAGAACTCAAGATACTATTGATCCGTTCTGCGTAAAATGAAACTTTTTATAGAAAAGTAGATAGTAGTTAGTGCAACACTCAAATTTCGATGTATTTTATAAACACCTTAGTCGTCCGCGGCCACGAAAACTGTAAATAATTCGGAACTTCGGAAATAATTTAATGAAAATTCACGAGATTAAACGTACTCGTAATGTATCGTAAATGTCGTGTTAATTATAAGATTCGCATAAAACTGAAGAAAATACCATAGTACAATTTATCATCATCAATATAACAATATTTACAATACCCTTATAATCTGAAATAACATAAATTGTCTTTGGCTGGATGAGAACATTTTCTCGAAAACAGACATTCATCTGCAGAGTTTATCATTTTATAAGACATTATTTTTATCTCTTGCCTCGATCGAGAACTTTCCTCTTTGATTTATTGAAAAGTATTAAGACGATATAATATATTAAATATCGCAGGCTAAGTTGCTCGCTTTGAGAGGCGATGATTTAATGCGATCGTTTGCACTGAAGCTTGCTTCGCGTCTTACCGCGTACGAGACATTACGAGTATCGATGAAAATCGTTTGTGAATCGATTGATAAACAGCAACGAATGATTTATTTCAAGACGAAAGGGATTAAATGCAGAGAGCTATGTACGATTGATTGGTGATAAATCACTAAAAGCATTATCGTTTGTAAATTTACAAAGTGTAATCGAAGTTTTAAAAAAATCGATATTTAAAAACGTCACGCATTGTAAACAGTTGACTCGTGAGACAACATAAAAAAGGACTCGTGTTAATTCCGTTTTGTTAATATAAAAGGAACCTTCTCAACGTGTTCGTAAATTCTTTAAGTGCATTTCGTCACGTTAAATGCATCCGATAAAAAAAAAAACAAAGTTGAAAAATGAACGAATGGGGAAAGTGATTGCTACGGTATAAACGAGACCTTTACATTATAGGGTTATCAATTGCAGAATGTGACACATATATTACATAATTATCTGTTTAGTTTTGCGCTAATGCCAAATGTAAAACGAACAGTTTTATTCAAAATCATTCAAGGACATTAAAAAAAATTTTAATGCAGAATATGACAGCGCTTTTGTGATTACTAAACAACATTAATTTCGATCAAGTGTCAGCACACACTGGCCCTTAAGTAGATAGTACAAAGGTGTAATTTAAATTAGATGGCATAACAGAAATGGGAACGAATAGTTTTGTTGGATATTTCGAACCACAGCCCTATAGTTAACGGGACGGCGATCGTGCCGGACGCGTGCTCATCGTATTTCTAAGTTTACAGGTGCGCGGCAACTCACGAAAATTGTGATCGAAACTGCGATACACTAACATTGACTTATTTATGTTCAACAATCAACGTGACCCGACTTCCTTGTGATCTTTAGACGTCTTATTCAACCTTCAACTAAATTGAACCCTAATTTGCTAACTCAAGGTGTATTCCGAAAAGAGGTTTCGGTTTTGGCGACTGGCTGATAAAACATGATTAGATGTTTTGTTTAAAAAAAAGGAAAATCAAAGTTATAGAATTAATCGACACATAAATTTGTTTTTTAGGAAATATAAAGATTTTTTTTTAAATTGCAATTGATCGCAGATCACAATTGCGTCCGGGCAGTTTGAAACATTGATTTCCGAAAAGTCTACATAGGTGAAACATATTGAATGTTTTACCATTATTAACATATTTTGAGTAGTTTGTAGTCTAATTTATTTATCATAATCGACGGTTTTGTAATATGTTTTCGCGGAAGGCTATTTATGATTTGTTTTATGCTATTGAAAATTGAATAGTTCCTATAGTTGTGGTATAGGATGACTGATTAATTCTAATGACTCATAATATCCGACAACCTCGATTAATTCTCCTCGTGTCGTGTAAAAGCGATAACAAACACCAACAAGACTGCGATATTTTCTGATTCAAACAGATTTCACACTATAATGTAAGTTCGCTTATCTGAAACATCGCACCGTTTCTTGAGACAGTTATATTATAGCACTCTGGCTTAAGATTTGCCGTCGACTAAAATGAATCCGTTTACCTAAGACGATTATTACTTTACTAATTTTTAAAAACTACTTTTATACGACCCACACGAATGTATTAATTATATAATTTATAATTTTGTTGGATGATAAGTGTTTTTGTTTCACGTTTTGGATGTTAATTGATCCCTGTCACAGAAATAGTCTCTTATTAGCTGGCCCGGTAAACGTTGTTTTGCCATATAAATTATTTCTAGGAAAGATAAATAACCTAGATACCGACTACAGCACCATCTGCGGGTTGATTTGTAAATCTAAACCATTCTCGAATCCACCTGAAGGTACACAGAAAATTTCATTAAAATCGGTCTAGCCCTTTAGGAAGAGTTCAGTGACAAATACACGCACAGAAGAAATGTATAATACTAGCTGACCCGGCAGACTTTGTAGTGCCTAAATCGATAAATAAAAGAAAATAAAAAAAGATAGATAAAAGACCTAAACTTTTGTATAAAATAAACTTAAAACAAACAAAAGGAATCCGTCCGACGGGGGACACATAAAAGGGAAAACAAAATTGTTATTTTTATTTAATTCAGAGCATTTTCATATTTATCTAACATTTTAAACCTTCTCTGGACTTCCACAAATCATTCAAGACCAAAATTAGCCAAATCGGTCCAGTCGTTCTCGAGTTTTAGCGAGACTAACGAACAGCAATTCATTTATATATATAGATGATGTCAACTAGGAAATAAGAGTATAAATAACACAAGTCAAATAACTATTGTATTAAGCCTTTGAGTTATAATTATCGTAAAACTATTACGGGACAAATATAACATCGAACATTTTCTTATTATTGCACATTTATTATTATGTATCCGAGTCGCTCTGTGGGCGTCAGAGTAAGCCGACGCTAACATTGACAAATGAGTTGTTATTATTTTTTACGCGTCCGCAATAATGCACTGTGAAATGAGAGCTCGAGAGATGAGAGTGGTGAGCCTGGAGTTTTCGTTTAACGAATACTAGTGATAGAAACGTTGACTTGGACAATTGCGGGTACATTGACCTTTCATCTAACAGTGGCGTTCTCGAACTTTTTTTTTTTTTTTCGTGTGAAAACGGAATTATCATTTGGCTCATAAATTTAATTTGACGCGGTTTATTATTGACTTTTAATAATCATGAGAAAATGTTGTTCGTTATATATTGATTGAGCCTTAAAATTTATTGTCCTTTATTTTTGTCTTAATAATAAAATTAAAAGGATACTCATCTATTTATACTTCTAATTTTCTAAATGTAAAAACGGTTTTTTTTAATTAATGAGTAATGCGCCTAAAATAATCAATGCAATAAATCTTTATATTCGAACAGATAATTACACTAGTTCAAATTACGACGTAACAATGACGACCCGCCAAACAGTGACCGTTTTAAAAACTAATTGTTTAATCACGGACAATTTAACAATTGCTCCACTTCCTACGTAAAATTGTTTATCTTTACCAAGAAGTACCGTCAGTAAAGTACGAAGCAATCGGAAGTTTTTGTTTAACAAAAAAAAAATGTGTCACTGCTAACTGTACTTGAACAATCATTGCTCAACATTAGTCATATCTGATTCTAAAAATCCTAAAGTGAAGTTTAAAACTGGAAGCAACAATTTGGATTTAGCGAAAATCAGTATCTATTATAATCTAAATATTTTATAGCAACAAGATTATATTATATTACTTTGATCTTTGCGTTTTACAAATTGGTTTCGCTCAATCACTTCTTCTGATACAATTTTAAGTTTATAAGTAATTACCTAACGGCGCGTTCCATTTGACGGCGAAATCAAGTTATTCAATTCATTTGGATTGGTATTAAGCGACAGAAAGGAAATATAGGAGATCAATTTATGATAAATATTTTCGCATTTTGTCTATGGTACAAATTGCATTTTCTTGAATACTCGTTTCACGCAGAGCCGTAGCATAAATAATTAAGTTTTTTTTTTCGAAAGCGAATTCATAGTCCGGAAAACGATGAGCTACTTTCGGTCCCGGAAAAATTAACACCATTCAACACAACCACACCGCAAAGTAAATTATGAGCTTTTCCATACATAGAAATCTTGAAAATCTAAACTGTGAATGAGTTAGATAGCGAACTCCGTAAGATTGTGCGTGTACCCTCGAGTCACGGTCTGCTGGATCCGTAACGGATACGATTTCTTCTATGCAAATAACAAGGCGGAGATATCATCAATTCCACACTTTTGTTACCCAGTTTATATTCGAAACCAATTACTATTTGATTTCACCTGTTGTGATTTGAATATTCATTTGTTTATTGTATGCATAGAATTCTTAACACCTCTGTTTTAATTTACATGTTATAGTTATGGGTTTTGATTTATTGTGACTGTGAATTTGTCAGAATAGGACTAGATTAAACGTTGATTGTCTTGCATATTGCATAGTGGTCGAATAAACAGAACGAATAAATTCCAGAGATTACTTGTAAATACAAAAACAAAAAAAAACGTGACGAAATGTAGAATTAGAAAACGTTTTAAGCAACTTGATAAATTTAACAAATACAAATTTCAATTGCACATGTTTTAGCTGTCTATATTTGTACTAAATGACAATTTCTCACTGTCGAGGCGTTTTACATTTAGAACTTTGATAAAGTATTGCTTTGATTGGAAATGCATTTTTTTTTTCTAAAGAATTTAATGAATATATTTTAAATTTCTATGTAATGTTTCAGAAAAGAGTCTTTAATCGGTTGTCTCTTTAAATTCTCATTATTTATTTTCCATCATAAAATTTACAAATATATAGGTAGCGTGTTGGAAAATTTACTAGGAAGGTTGACGCCAATTTTAGTATTTTATCTTCATTTTTATGAATTGAGTATTCGTTGTTGTCACGTAATTATTGTAAATTTATACCAATACCACTTTACAATTGATAGTTCATTGTTTGTATCTAAACTGCGCCTAGGTATTGCCTTCGCAAACGTATACGATTCATTTCAGAGCACCCATATATCAATGTTCGCGGATCATTGCTTGTTCATCGAACTGTTAAGATGTGGATTTATGACATAAAAATGTAAGTTCATAACAATTGATTTAATTTTTTTTTTATTGCTTTGATCAGTGGACGAGTTCACAGCCCACCTGGTGATAAGTGGTTACTGGAACCCATAGACATCTACAACGTAAATGCGCCACGCACCTTGAGATTTATGTTCTAAGGTCTCAGTATAGTTACAACGGCTGCCCCACCCTTCAAACCGAAACGCATTACTGCTTCACGGCTGAAATAGGCAGACAGGTGGTACCTACCCGTGCGGACTCACAAGAGGTCCTACCACCAGTAATTACGCAAATTATAATTTTGCGGGTTCGATTTTTATTACACGATGTTATTCCTTCACCGTGGAAGCCAATCGTGAACATTTGTTAAGTACGTATTTCATTAGAAAAATTGGTACCCGCCTACGGGACTCGAACACCGGTGCATCGCTACATACGAATGCACCGGACGTCTTATCCTTTAGGCCACGAAGATGTTAATCAATGCATTATTCGTTATTTTAAATAAAGTAGCCAGTGTTTACTGAAGAGCACTATGGATATTTTGTTCTTTATAATTATCAATGGGTAGACAAAGTTCACGCTCCACTGGTGTTGAGTGGTTATCGGATTACCAAGATTAAAACTACGGAATGCTTTATGTAGGCAAATCTGAATACTGATTAGTTTAGAATTATGATGTATTGTGAACCATCGTACGTCTCTATGCGGACATTAGCTCATTGATTATAATTGTGTTACATTGCGTGCAATGTAGGTATTAATTTTTTTAAATCGAAACTAATTTTATTCTTGTTGCAATCACTATGTCACTACTGGTTTTGTTCGTTTTCGGTAATAATTCCTGAACAAAAATGTTAAATATCACAAAATTAATCGTCGATGATATGTTTTGAAATAGAGAGAGAGAGAGAGAGAGAGAGAAAGAGAGAGCAGAGAATACACTTTATTGCACACCAAAACACAATTTACATTAAAAAAACAGTCAAAAAGCATAAAATATACATTTGACGACATTTGTTCTATAGACTATGGCTAAAAGTAATTTTGTCAATTTCGATACCACTGAACAAGCAATGACGTTTTACTTTCGATTGGGCCGGATCTACATACTTAATAAGTCGGTTAACATAATCTAGATTTTAATTAATGCGAAGATATTCGCGCACATAATATGCCAATTGATATGTTTGTCAATTTAAAACGCTTTCGTCGATGATTGTACTTCTTTTCTCATAGTGGTTTGACTGGTAATATGTCAATCAAAACTAACTCTCACTATGTGTTTAATACTGTTAATAAGAATGGCTCTCACGTAACCCGTTAGTACGTTAAGGTTTTACGTTGTAGCTTTTTGAAAGGTAATAATATATTTTATTAATATATTGAAGTCGTCGTGGCCTAACGGATAAGACGTCCGGCGCATTCGTGTTGAGCGATGCACCGGTGTTCGAATCTCAGGCGGGTACCAATTTTTCTAATGAAATACGTACTCGACAAATGTTCACGATTGACTTCCACGGTGAAGGAATAACATCGTGTAATAAAAATGAAACCCGCAAAATTATAATTTGCGTAATTACTGGTGGTAGGACCTCTTGTGAGTCCGCGCGTGTGGGTACCACCACCCTGCCTATTTCTACCATGAAGCAGTAATGCGTTTCGGTTTGAAGGGTGGGGCAGCCGTTGTAACTACACTTGAGACCTTAGAACTTATATCTCNACTTCCACGGTGAAGGAATAACATCGTGTAATAAAAATGAAACCCGCAAAATTATAATTTGCGTAATTACTGGTGGTAGGACCTCTTGTGAGTCCGCGCGTGTGGGTACCACCACCCTGCCTATTTCTACCATGAAGCAGTAATGCGTTTCGGTTTGAAGGGTGGGGCAGCCGTTGTAACTACACTTGAGACCTTAGAACTTATATCTCAGGGTGGGTGGCGCATTTGCGTTGTGGATGTCTATGGGCTCCAGTAACCACTTAACACCAGGTGGGCTGTGAGCTAGTCCACCCATCTAAGCAATAAAAAAAAAATAGTATTCTGTATTGTAAAATACCATCTCTAGTCAGTCAATCAACATAACTATTTTCATTGCTGTGTACTTGTTTATTGACTGTCTAGGTGTCGCTGTAGTTAGCGCGCCTCACGGCTGGGTCAAAGGTCGTGTGTTGGATGCCCACATCGATCAAATATTCGTATGACGAAAATATATGTTTGTTCTTTGGCTAGGTGTTCAAAATCTATATAATATGTATACATTAAAACGTGTATATGTATAAATATGAATCACTGGCTTACATAGTACAGAAAATTCAAGTTTGGAGCCGGGTAAATGTTTGTGATATTGCATAAAAAAAATTACATTGTTACCACTGATACCACGAACTTATAGTTCATTCTAGTTTAGAGGGTGGGGTAATCATGTTTCACAGTTCAGTTGACATTCACCTCTGTTCTCAATATGACTAGGATAGTTTGTTTCCGGTAACCTCTTAAGGCCAGGCAAGCAATAAACTCTTTAAGTATACTCTAATTATACTTTAATTAGCCCTTTGGAAATTTCACAATCATTAAAACTCACTATCATGCTTTTCGACATACCTAAAAATTAGAACATACTTGATGTTTTTTTTTACAAAGTACTAAGTGATGCCAGTCGAAAGTTTACACATTTCATTCGAGTTTGTTTGTTCTACATTTCACGAAAATTGTTATTTGATTCTTTCACCACGATCACGCTTCATTTGCTTGGACATGTGAAAGGGTACTTTTGACGCACGCACTCGCGCTATAGAACAGTCACGTTGTTACAACTTTTCATTCGATGTTTGGTCTTTAAACTTTGAATCCTCTGTTATTAAATTATTCTGTTCATTAGGCGAGGAGAGCTTTTTTTTTATTGCTTAGATGGGTGGAAGAGCTCATAGCCCACCTGCTGTTAAGTAGTTACTGGAGCCCATAGACATCAACGTAAATGCGCCACCCACCTTGAGATATAAGTTCTAAGGCCTCAAGTGTAGTTACAACAGCTGCCCCACCCTTCAAACTGAAACAAATTACTACTTCACGGCAGAAATAGGCAGGGTGGTGGTTCCTACCCGTGCGGACTTACAAGAGGTCCTACCATCAATAAACAAGTTTGGCCTTTTTTATTTATATGGTTAGACGAATTCACGGCCCACCTGGTTGGTGTTAAGTTGTTACCGGAACTCGTAGTCATCGACAACGTAAATGCCGCCACCCACTTTGAAACATCAGTTCTATGGTCTCAGTTTTTACAGTACAACGGCTGCCCCATTCGCAAAACCAAAACGCATTACTGCTTCACCCCAAAAATAGGCAGAGGGCTGGACCTACTCTTGCGGACTCACTCGACGTCCTACCACCAGTCATGGTCTCATTGAGGTTGTTTCTTAGCTCTTTCCGCTTCCAATATTTGGCGGTCTTCTTATATATAACTTGACTTCCCTATTAATATTATTTAGGTCGTATTAGAATTAGCTCCGGATTGTTTTCCGGATTCTTTGTCAAAGGCCAAGTGTTTCTAAGAAAGTTAACATCTGGCAGACTGACAGTAGGCCAAAATAAACATGCAGACCACACAATATAAGACCAAAAATAAGTAAATAGATTTATTTTTACACTTTTTCGCTGGCACCTTTTTCCGTAACTTATGTTTTTGCCATTATGTTTTTATTGTATAGATTGATGGACGAGCTCACATCCCACCTGGTTTTAAGTGGTTACTGAAGCCCATAGTCATCTACAACGTAAATGCGCCACCCGCCTTGAGATATAAGTACTACGGTCTCGAGTATAGTTATTTAGATACTCCTCAAAGGGGTAGGACATACTTAGTATCTCAAAAGTAATCTCATCAAACCTCAAGTTAAATGCGTAAATAATTAATAAATGTTTATAATTAATTAAATATACGAAAAAAGAAGAGATACGCGAGTTCCACTTATGTCGTCTATACTAATATTGTGTAATATACTCTATACTAATATTATAAAGAGGAAAGATTTGTTTGTTTGTTTGTTTCGAATAGGCTCCGGAACTACTGGACCGATTTGAAAAATTCTTTTTCCATTAGAAGCCGACATTGTCCCTGATGAACATAGGCTACTTTTTTATTTTATTTTTTTATTTTATTTTTTTGGTTTCATGTGTGTTTTAATGTTTCCGAAGCGAAGCGAGGGCGGGTCGCTAGTATATGATAATTGCACATCTGAGTAGTGACGATTTGCCTTCCTATTTATTTATTTATTCGTCTTTCATTACAACAGAAAATGCACAATTTATATTCACGCGTTTGTTCTTATGTAAATTTGATTATTTTTTTTGCGTTCAATAATATTCCTTAACTCATTATAAGATGCCGTTGTTAATAATTAATATACACGAACGACCCGTTTCTAACGGAAAGCTGATTGAGAATAATAAAGTTTGAATAATTTGTATTAGAAAGTCATATTATGTTATGTAGTGATTAGTGTTTTGACATTTTATTTAATATGTTTATCTGTTTTAAGTTGTTTCTTTTATTGCTTAGATAGGTGGACGGGTTCACGGCTCACCTGGTGTTAAGTGGATACTGGAGACCATAGACATCTACAACGTAAATGCGCCACCTACCTTGTGATAAAGTTCTAAGGTCTCAAGTATAGTTACAACGGCTGCCCTACCCTTCAAACCGAAACGGATTACTGCTTCATGGCAGAAATAGACAGGGTGGTGGTACGTGCTGACTCACAAAACGTCCTGCCATGAAGTAAATTAAATTAATTTGTATATTTTAACTTTCGTAGAATAGATGTGAATGCGTACGTGAAGAATTATAACGTAAATGTCTAGAAATGTTTTATAGAAAATTAGACGGTAATTCGAGCAATATTTCGAATATTTGACTTAAACTCGATTCGAATCGAATTTATTTATATATTTATTAGGCACACAATACACATCGCAAACTAAAAATATACATAAATAACACAAGTAAAAAGAAACAAAATTGGCTTGCAACATAATCCATGTGCGCACGACTAAGAATTAACTAATAGAACATCACAAACTGTCATTACAATTGCCAATTTGTTCCTAAAGCTTTTATTTATATCTTAAACAACATTAAAATTTGTAAATAGAGTGATCTATGCTGGAGTTCAAATTCGGGAGGTGTGACATATATTATAACATATTGTGTTCTTAAACAACTTTCACGATGAAGGAATATGTATGTGTGTAAAAAAAAAACGATTGTGCGATGAGATTGAGTTACGTTTTGAAAACCCTGGTAATGCGTACGCTTAGAGATCTTCGTCTTGGCTATTTCTTCCTTGAGGAAGACTTGTATTTCGACATGACCGTACCTGCTTAATACGGGTTCACAAGATGTCCTAAAACTATTTAGTATACTTTTTTTTGCGTGAATGAACGGGATAGATTTGCATTTATTTAGAAAAAAAATTAGATCCCTGAAACATTACGGTGATTATTAGTAGTCGCACTGGATATAATTATATAATTCATTAGTATGTATTATAAGGCAACGACTTGATCATAAGTTTATTAGGTCTTAATATCCTTAATCTCGGTTCGGTAAGCTTTGATCCGGATCTTTGACTCTCGGGAGAAACCTATTTTTTCCGGGAGAAATAAATATGTTTACGGACCAGCACGATGCGAATCCTATTAGTTAGTTCTATTGCTATTCCTGTCATAAAATTCGCTCATTAGTTTTGATTTTACGAGAGAGCCATTTGTTCAAGAACTGTAAACTTGGCCTTATATTGCTGCATTCATTTTAATACCGACAAACAATTACCTATTTAATAATAAATTTACCATTTCTTCGTTTATCTGCGCCAATTAAATGTTATAAGGAAATTATTTAAATTAAGTACATACAAATTCGTCGCTTTTTTGTGATGAGCATGGTCATCGTCACTAAAAGAATACGCTGTGTTGTTATCTCTAAAGTACAGCAGTGAAAATGGCATTTAATTTTCATTATTCATAATATGCTTTATATATTGCGTGCTGCATTTTAATAGAACTTTTCTTTAAGGTTAATTTCTATCGGTCACATACGTATAGAATTATTCATGATTAAAATGCTGCTCTGATACTAATAGGTGTATTCTATTCTGCTGTGCTTACGATACAATAAAAGGCTTTAGAATTTCCACTCAAATCCTAGATGCTTTTACGAGCCAGTAACTAGAATTGCGATGGTTAAGTTATTCTATTATACGTATCTCTCAATTAATTTAGTACATATATTAATTCACTTGTTTCTTATTCAAATAGTTTGTAGCTGTAGTTTACTTTAGGCTATTGGAAATTTGTAAGAAAAATATGAATGTGATTCAGAAAAAGAAGGCTTGCTCTTTTTTCATTCATTTCATACCTCAATAAANGAGCCAGTAACTAGAATTGCGATGGTTAAGTTATTCTATTATACGTATCTCTCAATTAATTTAGTACATATATTAATTCACTTGTTTCTTATTCAAATAGTTTGTAGCTGTAGTTTACTTTAGGCTATTGGAAATTTGTAAGAAAAATATGAATGTGATTCAGAAAAAGAAGGCTTGCTCTTTTTTCATTCATTTCATATAATAATAATAATAATAAAATATAATATATACGACACGGAAGGCGTAGTTACAGGCACTCTATATAAATCTTTTTATATTAAAATGCAGTTTATTATCCTTTCCATCTGATCTACTTAAGCTGTTTTTATTAGTTTCGTTGTGCTAGTTTGAAAGAGCGAGATAGCCTTTAAATACTTATTTCAAATCGAAAACTTATGTCTCAAGGTGATGATGGTCACCTTCACGTTGTGATGTCCGGGGACTACGGTAACCACTTAAAACTAAGTGGGCAGTGAATTCGTGCACTCATTTACGACAATAAAAGTCAGTTACTACATTTTTGGTGGTATAAACGTTAACAGTTTTAATTTTGATAATTGACTTTTTTAAGTTGTGCTTGACGATACGTGCGCGAACTTTAGCGACGCTTTCATTATGCGCGCACTATATTATTATGAATGCACAGTATGCGGCACGTTGCATAGTCCTGCAATTTAATTTTATAACTCCATTGAGTGTTCAGAATGAATGAGACCGCCCTCCGCTCCAATATCTTTAGGAAATGGGGGTTGAATACGAAATATAATTTCCCTCCCACGGCCTACGATTTATCCCACGAGAATAGGTATTGTGCTTGTTTGGTGTTGGACGCTAGGGGAAATGTGATTATGCATTATGAATACGATAGTCATACTGCATTACAGTTCATTATATTATTGTAGTATTGTTTGCAAATTTGTGAATTAAATATTGCATGAATACTTTGGGAATTTACAATGAAATTATGTTATAATATTGCATGGAATATTAAGGTACCTCTCGAGACACCATTTTGGTTAAATTATTAGGAAATATATCAATGATAAAGTTAAATTTTCTAATGTGAAAGGCTTTTTAAGTACAATGGTAATGTGTGAAATTATTTTACGATAGCAGAAAACATTGTAAAGAAATAAAAAGTCTTCACATGTCTAAATCTTCTTTGAATTGCTATTAATCAATTCTAATATTGTACAAATACAAACTGCATTAAAATTATAAAAACGAATACAAATATAATTTAAAAAATATATATACATTCAAACAATCTTCAATGTAATTAGCGATCATTTGAAGTTTTTACTTCATAATATTTCTATAAAGTTTTGACCTCAATTTTTAAATACAAGTACCTTTTTGTGAAGGTTGTCGAGACTGTCTTACTGTCCACTATTGTTTGTTTAAGATGAATAGCTGTTTATATTGTGTGTGTTTTTTCTTATTTTTTTCAAAAAGGCTTTCTTTTCTGTGTCGAGTGAGTGATAGTAATTGCGTTTTGTTGGCTTTTTTTGCTTGTGGATAGTAAAGGTAATATTTTTACTAAAAGCCGCGACGTGCCCACATAGTAGGATTTGGACATGTCATTTGTTTTTAAAGTAATGGTTTTTACTAATAGCCGTATGTTACTAAAGGCGTGTGTTGTCGGCATTAGCATTTTTTAACTCTGTGGTTTTAATGAGTAAGGTTGTTTTCAGTCGGTATAAAAAAAAGTGTTTTCTTTCTATTATAATACGCTCTTTCTAATGTTATATGTTTTACGACCAAATTAAATATATACGATGAAATAATATTCATAAAAAATATTTCTTGTTATAAGTCACTAAGGAATAATACGGTTGTGACTAAAGTCGATCACATTTTTAATAATAAATTGGTCAATAAAATTCTGGTACTTAAATACTGTTCCTCCTTCTATTGTTCAGATGAATTGAGATCATCCATTGTTTTGTCAATAAACATTCTATTTAAAGACGTATGTACGTCTATCAAATTGCTTAGTCAGCCGTTTACTTTTTCAATATCTATGTTTTTCGATTATTATGATGGCTGTTTGAAAAATGCTTTTAACAAAGTCTGTACATATTTATAGTCTAGTTAACTAATATGGTCAGTCTTATGAAATAATTATTTCTGTTATTTTTTCTAAATTATTGTGGGCTTAAGTGGTAATTGAATTCCGTTGATTACCACAGTCCACATACAATGACTTGATTTATTTGTCACGATATTGTCAAATTCCGATTTCATTTTGTTGATTTCTGAATGATCCATTCTAATGATGATTATTTTCTCTTTTCGCAGGTAAGGCATAGTTTAATAGCCGCAATGTGTCAGTGGTGAGTTCTCGTAAATGAGTCGACTATTATCAAAGGCGGCAATCTGACTTTTGGACAATGATTAGTAAATCAAAAAAACGAATTATTGACTTTGTATTCCATTGGCAGTCACAAAACTCTTCGGAACGACATCTTAGATAAATAACAGGTTAACTATTAACCTTTATTTAATGCAGGTTTTGAACCGTATTCTTTGAAGGAGACGATTATATTCAAATAAATCTGTATTGACATATCAATAAAAAATTTTTGTCCAAATGTACAGATTGCCACCTTTGATAANCATTGGCAGTCACAAAACTCTTCGGAACGACATCTTAGATAAATAACAGGTTAACTATTAACCTTTATTTAATGCAGGTTTTGAACCGTATTCTTTGAAGGAGACGATTATATTCAAATAAATCTGTATTGACATATCAATAAAAAATTTTTGTCCAAATGTACAGATTGCCACCTTTGATAATAGACGACTCAAATATAAAGTTTCTAGACGTGTGTACGTGTAATTTTCTCACGGTCATTCGAGGTCGCCGTTCTGTATTATAGCGTTCTATAAAAATGTTCAGGTTTCACACATAAACATAGTTTTGTGTGAAACTATGTGTATAAAATATTAATCTATGTATATAAAAATTGAGGTGTGTTGACCTAAGTATGAGTCCTATCGACTTCTGAAATGACTGAACAGACTTCAATGAAATTTCCAGAACATCATCGAATTGGTTTAGCGGCAGTGATTTTGTGAAGCTTAGTAACGATCGGATCAAAGTCAAATCTAAAGTGAGCCATCAAAACGGGCGGGCTTTGACTACTGCTTTATAAAATAGACAAAATTATATTTCCGTATCTGTAAAAAAATGTTACTAAACACAGAATCTAAATTTTTGTAATATAGAATTAGGAGGCGTGGTTTAAAATAAAACACAAACACATAAAGTCTGTGCTATAAGTTTTCGAAATTAGAAACCAATGATTTGGATTTAATTACTTTAAACGAATGACAAAGTAATATTTACAAAGCTTTTTATTAATACATACATACGTCATTTCACTTTAGATTTCCACATACATCAATCAAAAATATTTGTCACGTACAGTTAGGCACAACAGCGTAATGTCCAAATATATTCACGGTGATTTTAATGATTGTCTAATCAAAGACTTTATTTTTATGTATGTGACAAAACGTGTATGATGGATGGGTATGATGATGATGATTATCACGTAGATGGGTGAATCAGATTACGCCCTACCTGGTGTTTATTGGAGTCCATAGACTTCACAACGTGATTGCCGCCATTCGCCCTGAGACTTGAGGAATCTTAATTTTCTTAACAGTTACGCAAATTAGATTTTTTGCGGGTTTTCTAGTTTTATTAAATATCGTGGTAGTTGTCTGTGATCATATGTCAAGTACTTATTACGTTAGAATAATTTATGCCGCATCAGAACACCGGCAAAGTCGCATCGCTTGATAAGAGTACACCCGGCGCCTAATCCTTTCACGACGACTTTCAAATCTTATCGGATTAATTTGTAGTCATACATATGAATTTTTCCAAAATGGTAAAAGTTGTCATGAATCCGAATTGTAATCAACCTACGCGTGAAAGTACAAATTGCTTTATCTTAAAAGACAGAAATTTATTACATTCTATACGTCTTTAAAATATTTAATTTCCATAGATACATTTGAACGTTTTTGTTTTTAAGTGTACCGATATTATCTAGGCGTTTGTCTGTACCAACGTAAATATGCATAAATAATTTGTAGCGGCGTGTCGTAGTGTTAGCGATTGACGTGCGATCTGATTGGAATTGAGATGTGATGCTTTGATTCCGTGTATTTGAATGTTAAGTAGGTTAGTTAGGGATTGTACCACAATACTTGAATTCTGTGGGCATGTCATAAACTTGATATAACACAACTTAGTACTATCTTTAAAACCATCAATCGATCTTAATTCAGAAATTCTCAGAAAACAAAGTGTAATTTTGTCCTGTTTTGAGACGCACAATAAGATAGTTTTCCAATTACAGAGCATAATGCGACTCAGTGACGCACAATGCCGAATTATGCTGAAGCTTAATTGGAACGTGAATTAGTTTTCAAATGCATCAGCAGAGTGCGCTAAGTTAGCACAGTTTTAATTAACATTGATTATTTCTAAGAACCTACGACGAAACGAAAGCCTTACAATTTTTTTCAACATTAAATAATACTAGAGGTCCCGCAGTAGTCGAAATTCGACTATAATTAATTGGAGTTGTAAGTTTGTACACTATTATGATGTATTTTATACTTCTATAATCACAAGTTTCGTCAAGACTAAAAAATATTAACAAAGGCAAACAATATTTAATCTATTCTCAATTTGACAACAGACGTCAAGAACAAAAGTTTGACAATAAATAGTATGCATGCGTGTGTGCGTCAAATACATGGTATGTAGTGTGTCTAATGTTTTCTTTATTGATTTAATGTATATTTTATGCATTATTTTAAAAAAATATTAGCATTGTGCACTTCTTCTCTATATTCTCTATATGTGTGGTAAAATTTCATACTCCTCCGTCCCCGCAATTTTCGTAAAAAGGGATGCAAAGTTTTTGCTTAAATAATATTACTAACGATAATATAAACAAAATTTCGATCAATGCCAACTTAAAGAAAAAACACTTGTCAATTTTCTGTCACTGAGTCGGTATCGATTGCGAGTATCACGCGAGAGCAGTACTTTTGAGAGTGCTCGATTGTGCAAAGCGTTGCTGTAGTTGGAACATTCAACGTTGAACATTATGCCGCATAATGCGCTCTTGTGCTGTAATTGGAAAACTACCTAAGTTATGAGTGATATTATGAATTTTATACGCCATCGTCGATGCCGTCAGCTTGTGCGATAAAAGCGAAGTATGAAAGGTGTGGCTATCTCATCCATAAAACATATGACCATATCAGTCAGTCATAAGAGAAATACATCAAATCACTATTCTACGGTTGCTTTCAAAGCACTTCAAGTCACTAACCTGTATTTATTTATTACCGGTATGTAAAATCCATGAACACATAAAATAGTAAGCTGTTTGGATAAATCGTTCCATTAGTTTGATCTCTTCGTAAACTCAGGTTAAAAACCAAATTATTTTTAACAATAACAATAATTTTACGTTTCGTACGTTATCTTTTTTTTTATTGCTTAGATGAGTGGACGAGCTCACACCCCACCTGGTGTTAAGTGGTTACTGGAGCCCATAGACATCTACAACGTAAATACGCCACCCACCTTGAGAGATAATTTCTAAGGTCTCAGTATAGTTATAACGGCTATCCCCCTTCAAATCGAAATGCATTACTGCTTCACGACAGAAACAGGCGGAGTGGTGGTATTTACCCGTGCGGACAAGAGGTCCTACCACCAGTAAATAAGTTTTTTGTTTTATCAAATTTAGATTAATAATTTTAAAGAAAGTTTTATTAATTGAGTCTGATTTAAATTTCCTACAGTTTCCTTAACTTTGTGTTTATTTTCATTAATGCACTCTGTGTGTATATTGTATTTTTTTGGGAAATAAATGTTTTAATCCTAATTATCATTATAAGGAAATGTAATGCTTAGGTTTTTAATTAAATTCAGGTAGCTGGGTAGTTTAATGCTCCTCATATAACAGTAAAAACTTGCTAAGTCAACCGAGCATAACCGCTACAGTATTTAAAGATATCTCAATATTATAATGGCTTGTAAATGTTGCGTTGGTTTGAATGTCCGAAGTGTATCGTTACTTAGTATAATTTCTCAGCAGGAAGCGAATAATAATATTTATTTATGCAGCCTCGGTCTATGATGTTATAATAAAATAGAGTAACCAGTGCTATAACTGTACTTGGATGGTTAAACTCGGTTTCTGCTAAAACATTGGCTCATTGACGGCACGGACCAACTGCTACGGTTGTCGTTAGACAGTCTGGTCTCTTTCTATTTTGTTATTCATGTTTTACAATAATATTATCCATGAAAATATGTTTTTTTTATTGCCTATTGTAGGCAGACGAGCATACGGCCCACCACCACGGTGAGTGGTTACCGTCGCCCATAGACTTCAGCAAAGCCAAGCCGATGCCTAGCGTTGAGTACTCTCCACAAGCCTCGTTTGAAGAAGGACAAGTCATAGCGTTCACACCGTGGAGGGGAGCTCATTCCAAAGCCGGATTGTACGTGGAAAAAAATATCTCTGGAAACGCACTGTGGATGAAAGCAGTGGCTCCAGGTAGTATGGATGAACTCTAGTCCGGTGGCCGGCGGTGTGATAGTAAAAACGATATGATGGAATCATCTCAAACAATTCCTCAAACAATTGTCATGTAATTGTACCGAAATCTTTTAACAGTTAAATACAACTACAGCGTCCAGTCAACTTGGCCCTATGCACATTTTTTTAGTTCATAGTACATTCTAGTTTTAATACTCACACTATAATAGAACGGGTTCTTATTATGATATTCACATTTCATTATAACCCGATATTTCGGCGCTGTTGCAAGCGCCACGGGTAGACTAATAATAACCGCTTAAAGTTTAATAGCGTGTTAAGCTTTTGATGTAACTCCGTACATCATATGCTCTGTAACAAATTACTAGTGTTACACTATGAACGAGCCATATAAAAGAAAATATCTAAAAAAAAGACGCGTGGCACTCGGAGACTGCCGCGGTAAAGCTATTGCAAAGCATTTTTTATCAACTTATGCAGTTACAATTAGACAATAATAATTTAATATTAAAACAATAATAAAAATAAGATCACGCTATATTTATAAACATTAACAAAAGCAAAACATTAACTGTCTCCTTCACACTCATAAGATAGACCGCGTGAGAGAGAGATGGGCAGACTTTTCATGATGCTCATGCAGTGCGACGTCACGCCGCGCGCTTATTCACAAACACTACACCAGCGCAACCTGTGAATGTGTTGAACGCGAGCTACATAGTAGGCGTAGTGGTGTGTCAGTCTATTTTCGTTACGGAATTACTTGATTCAATCGCCGCGCTCAAGGCCCGCGATAGAAGGGCCGCTATGCCATAGCTTAAAAATATGACTTCGTTAAACTTTTTTGTAGTTTGTATCGAAACAGTGTACAAAAAAACTAGTTCGTTGTTTTCGTCTCAAGCGTTTCACAAAACATAAAACCTTTTGTACTATGTATGCTACGATATATGTATATATTTTTAATTTTATAGTTAATTGCCTATTCCATAACGTTTCCAATCTTCGAGAACAGTAAAGATTAAAGGCCCGTCTGTATCTTATCGTGCTTGTTATTACTGAATTTCAGTGTCTGGCTTTACGACCTAGTAAAACGTTACAGATGGTGAAAAAAAAAAATACTTTTACGTCCTGAGAAAAACTCCAAGCAACGAAGCGTTCACACAATAAAATTCTTTATTTCGAACGCATTCGAAACGTTCCAATTCGTTACACTTTCTAACTACAAAATGACCTAATATCTATAGGGAATATAAACTTGGTGCATACAATAGGTCGTTGTTTCAATATTAATAGTTGCGCGTTCGTTCATACAGAATTTGGTCACGTATGAATTGCATCCTTTACACGAAATAACGGAATGTTTTATGGGCCACATTATGAATGTAATGTCTTGTCCGAATTTAGGACGACATTAATTGGTCACCCTTTCACTTGTGATAGGATGACGTGGATTTACGAAAAGAATTAGGACGGTAAGCGTCATTGGATAGCCTGCAGAATTAAAAAATAATATATTTTTATTGTTACAGTATTTTTAAACAGGTACTCTGTTCTTCTTCTCACTGTACTTTCCTTTTTATTTACATAAATGTAGAGTATATTGTATGTAGATTAGATTATTTATATAGGATGTGTGTCTCACGAAAACCTAAGACACACTCCCATTTAAAATTTTATTCATCCAATAATTTGATCACTTAATATTGTTTTAATTTCACTAAGGTCACGCAAACGGCTACTAAAGTGATCGAGATTTAATTTATCAAAGGTCATTGACACGAGCGAGTATTGACAGTGACATTAAAACATTTGACGAACGTCCCTGGGTAATAATAGTATTGTGTACAACAAAACGTCAACCTGCTATTGATATCAGTTCATTGTTGCGGCCCCCTCATCGTACATATTTGTTCGAATGGTGGATGAAAAATTTCAAAATCTGGAACCGTTCCATACGTTCCGTTACGTTGCAGGAATGTTTATTTTTGTTTTAATCTATTTACGGTTCGTTCGTATAGAATTTTGGGGTGTGACACAAAAATAGTAATCTGTTTTATATCACATTCAATCCAGCCATAGATTACTTTCAGAACAATTAGATTAAATTTGTGACGCTATATCCTTTGCGTTCGACGTTTTACAGAATGATTCAAGTAAATAAGATGTATTGATTTTTTATATCAAATTACTTACTTGTATGCACGATATTAGAACAGTTTTTTTATTATTTTAATTTGTTAATTAGAGCTACGCTCGGACAGGCATTTTAGTGTTAACACGATGCTTATAATAGAATAAACAATAATATACCTAATATTTTGGACGTAACTAAATTATTTTCCTGTTGTTTTCCCTCATTGCAATATTCGATTTTGAATTTAATGCGATTCAAATCCTGCTTTAGCACTGTCATAACCACTAAAATAATTACACTGACATATGTTTTAAATTAGAAACTTTGCTTTGATTACTGGCCCACGATAATGATTATTTAAAAAACAAATAAGTAAAGTTACAGTTAACGTGCATGTATTTACTAAGATTTGAATAAATATGGTGGGGGCGTTGATTCCACTTACACAGATACAATCTATAAATGGCCCACCTACCTTGATGTATTAAGTCAGAGTCACAAATTGTATTGGATTAAGGCCGCAGACAGAACAAGCCGTACGGGCTTCCAGCATATTATCTTTGCCGTTCAGAATAGACGTCCACACAGTGCTCATCCATCTACATAAAAAAAAAATTAACTCCAATACTAAAGAACCGATTGTAGGCAGCGGCTTGGCTCTGCCCCTGGCATTGCTGAAGTCCATGGGTGACGGTAACCACTCACCATCAGGTGGGTCGTGCGCTCGTCTGCCTACAAGGGCAATAAAAAAAAACGTGCTCTAATAGCAAACCGAACTAAAATAAAGATCATTAATTTGTTGTTATCACCGATCCTTGATGAGTACTGAAACTTTGAAGTCAATCTGAAGTTGACGAAGCTTACCTACGCTGAGACATTATTCCGTTGTGTACATGGTCTAGTTAATGAAAGCGAGTTAATTATTAAAATTATATCTGTTTACTAGCTGGCCCGGCAAATTTGGTTTGCCATAAAAAATATTTCTAGAGAAGTTAAATAACCTAGATACCATCTGTCGGGCTGATTTGTGAATCTAAACCATACAGGGTGCCACCAAAACGTATAAAAAAATCATTCAAATCGGTCCAGCCGTTTAGGAGCAATTTTAGTGACAAACACACGTACAGAAGAGATATGTTTGTCCTCTACGCGTTCATAAAACAAACAAAACACTAGTGGCTCGTAGGTCTCCGAAGGCAATTAAAAACAGTATCCGGTCTGAATATTATCATGTAATCCTCTGATCTGATTTGTCGTTTGGATTTTTTTGGAGAAACTATAAATAGGCAACGGACTAAACAGTTTGGTATACAATTTTCACTTCTGTTTATCAATCAGTGTTTTTTTAGATAAGATGTTTATCGATATTTTTTCTTAACAATTTTAAGTACCAAAACAAAAGTGCAAAACGGTAATGCTTAAAATGAATCGAAATTTTGTGGTGTCAATGATTATAATTGTCAAATATTGACTACTAGGCGAGCACTAAAGTATCTATTTGTATACAAGTTGAAGTTTCTGCTTTATGGAGTGCTACGATGATACCCATAATTCCTTATACAGTACCCAGCAATAAATATAACACATCGACCCTTAGAGAGAGACAGTCGGCTAATTCCGGCTCTATATATCGTTATTTTTGTCGCACGAAACAATAACGGCTCGATCACACACCACCCCTCTTGAACGACGTCTGACAAACGTCACATAAGTACTGTGCGATAGATAGAGGTAATTCTCTACGAAGCCGAAATTAGCTGATTATCTATTTCCAATGGTCGATGTGCACTATTTATCGTTGGGTACTGTAAACGGACAAGTATCTAATCTATCGCAGTAAACAAGTAACTGAGCTTTTACATGCTTCTTAACATGTAATTTTAACATTATCGCGTAAATAGATAATGCTTATTCTATGTTGTGGTTCACATGGCGGCCGGCGCCGGCTGACATCGATACATAAATTTTATCTCACGATTCGATTCGATCTCTGTAATTACAATGAAAGATCGTCTTGCACTTAATTCGTTGACTTCCGACGATTACAAGAACGTTGGCTCGTTCGTTATTACGTGAAATTGATTTTATTGAGACGTAAGCCGATGTCCGTGAGATATTAAATGCTTTAACACAATTACCCCATCAAGACGATATCTGTAATAAACACGAGTTATCATCACTCATCATCGCACTGTGGTGAATGGCTTGACGGAGGTGTTTTTGAGACACCAGTTTTAATTTATTTTGAAAATGTTTTCAGCTGTTCAGTATGTTTTCAGTGTTTACTGGTGGTAGGACCTGTTGTGAGTCCGCGCGGGTAGGTACCACCGCCCTGCCTATTTCTGCCGTGAAGCAGTAATGCGTTTCGGTTTGAAGGGTGGGGCAGCCGTTGTAACTATACTTGAGACCTTAGAACTTATAGCTCAAGATGGGTGGCGCATTTACGTTGTAGATGTCTATGGGCTCCAGTAACCACTCAACACCAGGTGAGCTGTCAGCTCGTCCAACCATCTAAGCAATAAAAAAAAAAGCTAAACATAAACTGCATTAAAACACTTTTACGTCTAAGTGCTTGCATTTGTTATAATAAAGTTGTAGATTGAAATTAAATTCGTACAACTCTCGTAAATCTAAAAAAAGATAAATACATAAATGACAAAATTCTCGCATAGCTAACATGAAAATTGATGAATGAACGAAAAAAAGGATGATCGATGCTTTACTGTTGTTTGAATTGGCTCGAAACAATGTAAGAAATGAGAATACGGAGCGCTAATCGGAGATGTCAATCGTTGTGTCGTCCCGACAGCTAATTAGGACAGTCGCGCAGTTCTATCAAGAGACGATCGTACAATGTTCCCCCGGTCAGGCCACCTTGCGACTCATACCACTGCGATAGCCGCATTGATTACCTGGAGACGATAAACCGACCAGTCATGATGAGATTCATCCCCAGTATTCGTGACGCGAACGGTGAATGCGACGTTTCTCTTGATACCGAAGCGAAGCAGCCGTCTCTCACTGTCCCCGGTTATCATGATCTGTGGAGTAGCGCTCCGTAATTTGCAATCACGCTCTCCGATTACTCGGGATTTTCTAATAAAGATATAAATAACTAAAAGTTAATTAAAACGCTTATCTGAGACGTGTCCGATCGTGTCTTCCAGGCGGTCGTTATTTACAAAATTGAACGATTTATTGGAGAAATTCGAGCCGGGTAGGCATTTCGAGGTTTTGATTGATTTAGTGTCCCACGATGGGTCAGCCTGGTTTTGAATAATAGTAACTCGTCTACTAAGAGTAAGATTATGTTATTAAAATACTCCTCGTGAATTAAAACGGAAATACAAAATTAACCAAGTCGATCTAACGTCTAATACGTCTTTGTAGTATTTTTTTAAAATTAACAGCTGAAAATAATAATTTGCAGATAAAAGCGGTAGTGATCTTTTTATAGTAAACAAGTTGACCCGGCAGACTTCGTAGTGCCTTAATCGATAAATAAAATACCTAAACTTTTGTATAAAATAAACTTAAAACAAACAAAAAGACACATCAAAGGAAAAACAAAATTGTTATTTTTATTAAATTCCGAGCATTTTCATATTTATCTACCTTTTAAACCTTCTCTGGACTTCCACAAATAATTCAAGACCAAAATTAGCCAAATCGGTCCAGCCATTCTCGAGTTTTAGCGAGACTAACGAACAGCAATTCATTTTTATATATATATAGATAGTTTTATAGTTTTTCACGTTGCTGTTTCATCGTTCTGTGCGGAAATAAGACGCCATTCGTTCTTCCGCTGGTGCAAACGTGATGCGCTTGTGTCGCCAAATGAGTGCAATTCTCACGAGGTTCCGTGTAGGCGATACGATGGCTTTTAAATGACGTTACCACTGAGGGCTGGGTGCTGTGTGTGGCTAATTGTAATTTAATGTTTTTGCAATTCCTTCCTTGTAATTTTGCGGTCAAAATAGGACAGTTTATAATTCGAAATTAGTAGTATATTCTTGTGTTTATATATGTATACTTATCACGCAATGAAAAGGTTAGAATTAAAAACGAAAGGAGATCGTTTTAAAAATTTCGCATTAAAAAATGATTCGATATTCAAACAAATCGTTTTGTTATTCAAAGACCAGTCACGATATAAGCAAATCAAAGATTTCACTAGATCGAAGATCGTGTTCGTGACACTTCAGAACATTGTCTATGAATAATAATTGTTTTTGAGACCATCGTGCACTCTTGCACTTATGTAAGAGGAGAAAGGTGTATTTAGGGGTGGGTTATGCAATTATAGATAAAATAGGTAATTCCATCATTACGAGTTGGCATTTTATTTCGAATAAGATGCAGAAATTTAACTACAACAATTAAGAGGTTATTAGAGTGATTCCTATCTTATATACTATACTACTGGTATTAATGAAATACGTACTTAACAAATGTCCACGATTGACTTCCACGGTGAAGGAATAACATCGTGTAATAAAAATCAAACCCGCAAAATTATAATATGCGTAATTACTGGTGGTAGGACCTCTTGTGAGTCCGCACGGGTAGGTACCACCGCCCCGCCTATTACTGCAGTGAAGCAGTAATGCTTTTCGGTTTGAAGGGTGGGGCAGCCGTTGTAACTATACTGAGACCTTAGAACTTATATCTCAAGGTGTGTGGCGCATTTAGGTTGTAGATGTCTATGGGTTCCAGTAACCACTTAACACCAGGTGGGCTGTGAGCTCGTACACACATCTAGGCAATAAAAAATAAAAAATAACTATTTTAAAGGTAATCTTCATTTGAGTCAAAGTTTGATATTACAAAATGGTACAGTAAATTATTTATTGCAAACATTCGGTTTTATTTTTTATTAACAGCCTCAATAAAATGAAGTTGCCAACTTCCTGTATTTGATACGAAACGAATCAAGAAATGATTGTAAAAACCCGACGATAACCAACGCCGTCGAAGATCACATTCAGTTTAACACCAAAAATACGTCCACTTTCCACGCGATTTTAATATTTGTTGATATAAAACCTATTAAGTATTATGAGCGAGCGTCAGATTTTGTATTTCGCTTTTTTGTCAGGTGTCGAAGCGTTTAAGCTCGACTTCGTATATAAAATATGTGTTCGCTGCGATGAAAATAATGATTAAAAACCTCTTAATGTAAAATTACACGGCTCGTTCGCTATACGAGCTATCTAAAAAATTTTTTGCTAGCAAACTGCCAATTTGCTATGGACAGTAAACGTTGGTAAACAGTGAAAGTACAAAGTGTCCACAAATAGACAATAATTGCAGGATAGACGTTATTTAGCAAAAAAAAAAAAATTATAATAACGACACTCAATGCAAAAAACTTTCTCGATTTCCGTTCACTTTCGTTTTGTAAGAAATATTTTGTATTCAATGACGATACAACTGTATGACAAGCAGTTTTATAATGGATGAATTGCGAAATCCGATTGATGATTGAGATGTGAATCCACTTTAATGGCCCGAAACTAATATACATAAGCCTTCTTATGCTACTTATGAGATAGTAAAGGCCTAATTCGGTGGGCCATTGTGTTAATAATGTGAAAGTTTCTCAAAGTTTACGCTGGTCGCGGGGTCGTCGGGTTACATGTCAGATATTTAGGGTATATTCCTCGATAGAGTTTTTGTCGATTTGATGAATCGACGTTTTTTTTTTCTCCTTTTAGACGGATAGAAAGCTCTTGAATTATTATAAACTGCCTTCGAATTTCTAAGATGGAAATTAAAATCAAACGAAGAAACTTTTAAGAATCTTTGAAACGCTTTAAAGGTCGTGTAAATTTTAGAATTATAACGTTGTTGTGTAATAATCTAGTATTTATTTAAGAAAAACAGTACATATTTATGTATTTTTTTATTACAATTTAGATGAATTATCTATACGTGAAGCAGAAACTTTGCACCCCTTTTTACGAAAATTGAGTTTAAAATTTCTCATACTTATAGAGAATATAGAGAAGGAGTGCAAAATGTAAATTTTTTTTTATTATGCATAAAATAAACATTAAATCAATCAAGAAAACATTACACACACTACCATGTATTTGACACAACACTTATGCATACACATTACTCTGTGTTTATTGTCAAACTTTTGTCATTGTTGAAGGTCTGTGGACAAATTGAGAATAGATTGTTTGTCTTTAATATTATTTGTCTATAGTGTAGTCTTGGCGAAATCTGTAATTATAGAAGTATAAATATTCTTTGACAATAGAACCATAATAATGTCCAAACTTATAATTTCAATTAAAGTCGATTTTCGGCCACCGAGAGACCACTAGTATAAAAAAAAATTTTGTAACACGGAAAATCGAACCGGCACGCGCTCGTGTCGGGGTCGTCAACACGTGTCGGAAATAGACACGTTACAGCCAGCGGCATGTATATTATTGGTACCTAATTATAGTGGCGACACATGTGCATAGGAAGATTGCATCGTTCACTAGCATCTGTTCAAATATTTTGATGGGAACATAAAGCTCTTCAAGTCTGCTTGTCCGCTGCTACATAGGTATTGTTCTAATTATTCAAATATTAGTTTTTTTCATATTTTGCACTAGCTGACCCGAAAGACTTCGTAGTGCCTCAATCGATAAATAAAAGACCTAAACTTTTGTATAAAATAAACTTAAAACAAACAAAAGGAATCCGTCCGACGGGGACACATCAAAGGGAGAACAAAATTGTTATTTTTATTTAATTCCGTGCATTTTCATATTTATCTACCTTTTAAACCTTTTTTGGACTTCCACAAATAATTCAAAATTAACCAAAATTAGCCAAATAGGTCCAGCCGCTCTCGAGTTTTAGCAAGACTAACGAACAGCAATTTTATATATTTTGCATTAGATTTTTTCGTGTCTGAGAATTCAAAGGGTATGTAAGATTTTCAGTTGATTAACTTAATAAGTAGACGTTGTAAAAATGTGAAAACTGCTTTACGTAAATTCCGTATTAGAGTAGAAAAGAAAAATCTGGTTTTATTTTCAAATTAACATTAATAGATCACCGTCAAAATCAAAAATCAAAATGATCATCATCATTTTGCTATTTCATTGATGATTCGACCAATGACAATGTTGGATGCAAACTGGAAATTGATAATTGTGTTTTTTTTTGTGTTCAATTTATCAAAGAACATGATAGTTTTGATGATCCATTTATCCATAAAATATGATTGTTATAAACGGAATTCTTCATACAATAAACAGTAGTGTAGGTTTGTGTTTTGGAAGAAGATTTAACTGGTGGCAGAGTGTTTGTTGTAACTCGTACTATCTTCGTATCTGTTTCGGTTTGAAGTTCGTAATTGTCATTATACTCAAAGAGGCATTCGCGTTGCCTTATCTATGAGCTCCGGTGGCCACTAAGATGGGTAGGTTCATCTCGCTTACTCGCATAGTACCTAACACAAACCACTATACGAAAAAATCTGTTTGTTTATCTCTTAGCGAGAAATACTAGATACGTGTTTGCAAAAAACCTGTTATCGTTCCACTAGAAATAAAAAAACAATTCTTTATTTTATTTATTTGGCTGACAATACACATCACCAGCTAAAAAGATACATAAAAAACACAAGTAAAAAGAAATAAGGTCTGGCTTGCAACATAAGCTATGTGCGCATAACAAAACAAGACTTAATACTGAATTTGTACAACAACGTTCCTTACAATTGCGACAAAACAACACGATAACGAAAACTAATCTAACTTATAATGTAAGGAAAAAATTTATATTCACAATATAATACATTAAACAATTACATTAACCTACCTATTACTAACGTGGAGGATGCCCTTGAACATTTTTGGTGCAAAACTAGTCAATATAGGTTTATAAAACTTAAAACAAAACAGCTTTTCGGATAGTTTCACTCTTCTTACTAATGCGTGCGATATAATATAGATATATTTTTGTTTGGGCATATAATTTTTTATTTTTCAATAAAAATTATTGAATGTTACGACGTACTTATAGTTATTGACAAAACGAACGTAGCTGGGCGGTGCCTGGCTCCGCTATGAAAAAATGCTGTAAAAAACCTCGAAAACCCTTTGCATGACCGAGCCGTGTCACGAGATATGAAACCAAGCTAAATTCGATTTGTGAACGAGAATAAAACTAAGTTTGGAATGATATGAACTATTACATAAAAAAATCTTTTATAACTTTTAGTTTATAAATTGTTTTCCTTTTTTTTTCTACCTAAGCTGATAGCCTTGAGAGGCTATTTCAGCGTAACCTTAACTAGTAGGTGAGCTCACGGGGCTCAAACCGGAGTGATGCTAACACTGACCCTAGCAAGAGCAGTGCTTCGCAGAATCCACCACCGGATCGGAAACGCGACCCACTCAGAAGATCCGGCGAGAAACTCAGTGGGCTGTGTCTATGGGTTAATTCGCTCGTGGAGCCCTTCGTCGCAAGCGACCGGTGACCGGTGCTTGTGATACCTACAAGCACCGTTAATGGACCGGGAGGATTCGTAATGACGTGTTTTGGGCAGTTGCTATAGGAAACAATATAAATATATGCCGCTATTAATCTCGAGGTTAAAGTTAATTTTGCAAGAGTTTAAATGTAACTGTAGTCCCGTCTTTTATTCCTTCGTTCTGGAACTCATTATTTGTAAATACTAGTTTCATTTAAAAATCGATGTATATTAGACGATTTGAACTCTGATCTAATCGCATTACTGAATACTGGTATGCCGTCTTTTTACATAGTTTCATTAGGCTATAGACTTCCATCTCGTATTTATTAAAAAAAAAAATTTATTATTCTCCAATATATTTATTAGTAATTACACTATGCATAAAAACACATTTCAACTAATGCATATACTCACTAACGATGTCAAAATATATTATGTATAGATCAACTTTAACATAAAAATAAATTCATTAAATTTTTTTGAAAATATCAACCTTCGAGTTGTTTCATACTAAATTTCTTTTTTTAAAGAAATCAAAATCTTGCGAAAACATGACAGGTGTAATTTTCTATGTAAATTGGTTCTTATATCTCATACTAATTTATGCATTTTGTTTGAGCCTGAAAACAAAGTTGAAACGCGAAACAAAACCCAGAAAAACACAAATAAGCGTCATACATGAATATCGGTCGTTCTAAATTATATTTTAACAATGACCGATTTTGTATATTCCGCTGTAGGTAGGTAATGTTGTGACATCGCATCTGTGTTAATAAGATTTGAATGAAAATTACGAACAAATTTACGCTTCACACTTTCAGTACTTAGTACGCAGTACAATATTATTGTCAATTACTGAGAATCCGTTGTTTGTTCTCTTTTTAAGCATCGTTTACTTTCAATATAGATAAATCATTCTAGAACATTTCTAATCTTTTGTAATAAAAAATGAAAATTCTTTGAAAATCCTTATCTATATTACAAATTTTTTCAATCTAGTTTTCTCCTTCGTAATATTCCTCATTGCGATAATATTCCTTCTTGTTTTATCTAGTGAGTTTTTTTAAGTTTCATTCTTTTTATTATAACAGGGAAACTAGACCACGATCAGATGTTCTTTTGATTCGCTAAACTTTCCATGACGTCAGTCAGGTAAAACCCGCTAGACTGAATAATTTGAAGGCTGAAAACGCCATGGATCGTCCTTGAATAAGCCAAGTAGTTTAGACCGTTAGTACACGAACTGGTGCCAAGTAATCCATCAGCGCTGCCTTTTAGTAGTGTGTATTGATGTCAAGCTATGAAAGAGGGGTTATCACTAATATACAGGTAAGTTTGAATTGGTTCATGTTTAACGATTCTATTTGATAAATGCCGAAAAGTATTTGCAAGGGATTAATTAGTAGTATGGTTAAATATGCGTAATAATCTATACGCCGTCCTGGCTTAAAGGATAATGCGTTCGGTGCATGCGTATCTAGAGATGCAACCAATTTTTCTAATGATAGTTCAAATGTTCAAGTCTAAATGTAAAAGTTAATTGCTTACTTTCCTTCTTTTTTCTAGATAGAATTTTACCATTGAAATGAGTTCACAGCCCACACGGTATTAATTGGTTACTGTAGCCTATGTCACAATGCTGAGAAATAGGGAAAGAAGATGGATAGATGGATATAAAATTTGGAGATTTTTTTAGGTTAGGTTTCTTTATTTTGGAAGTTGTTTATGAACTAATATCAAGCATATACGGATTAATTTTGAAAAAAAAAGGTCACTATTGCCAATTTACACAATCAATCAGACCACAATGACTGGTCTGGTTGATTACAACGACTCAGTTATTAATAAAAGTTACCGTTTAGGGCAACCCTACACTGTGGCGGCAGTTTAAATCAGTCACAAAGCGTCGATGTCTCTCTGATGCTTGTATCCAGTCGAAATGTTACGGAGATCGTAAACAGTACTGTCAGGGCACCGTGAAAATCAAATTCGTATAGGATCGCCCACTGATATGGAATATAAATCGAAATACGCACTCAACAATTGTTCACGATTGACTTCCACGGTGAAGGAATAACATCGTGTAATAAAAATCAAACTCGCAAAATTATAATTTGCGTAATCACTGGTAGGAACTCTAGTGAATCCGCACGGGTAGGTGCCACCACCCTGCCTATTTCTGCCGTGAAGCAGTAATGCGTTTCGGTTTGAAGGGTAGGGCAGCCGTTGTAACTATACTGAGACTTTAGAACTTATATCACAAGATGGGTGGCGCATTTGCGTGATAGATGTCTATGGGCTCCAGTAACCACTTTACACCAGGTGGGCTTGTGAGCTCGTCCACCCATCTAAGCAATAAAAAAAAGTGCCATGTGCTATGAAGAGGATTCTTTGTTCAAAACCTTTCATTAGTAGCCTATTTTGATCAGACTAGAATGTTCATTTTTATATCATTTAAGCACTATATTTTTATTGCTTTTGAATGAAGATAAAACTTGTGGAAAGTTTCTTGATTGTATTAATGCAAAATATGCAGTTCTCTAAATAATACTTATTATACTTGGGAGCTCTTTTAATTGGGCTGATTTATTAGGTAAAGCATCAAACATTATGTCGTTTGTGTTTTTTCCATCGGTTTTATAAAGTCGACCAAATTATGATGGTCTCTTTGTAACAGACTGTGTATATACATACATACATACATACATAAAAGAACGTGTATTGTCTTTTTAATCTTTATGTAAACGTAAATATGGAGATAAATCTCCAATATTCTTCAAGTTATAGTTCAAAGTTTTATAGTATACAAAAGGCTTTAACCAGCTGTGTGGTAGAATAATGTCTGTTTAAATATTTCAAGTCGTACTAGTGCATTTGAGCTAGCAGAACAAATTTATACAGCTGGTCCTAGTTACGTGCTGCACCTACTTAAACCGCGTTGCTCATACTTTTTTGTTTAAGGTAGTGGTTCTCAAACTTATTTTACCTACTGCCCACTTTGAGAATAAATTAGTTTTTAGCGCCCCCATTTTTTCACCTACCTAAAAACTACTACACTGAGAGCTCAGTCAGTGTCTAAGAGTCCTAGATGAAATTACAAATCCCAAGCCTACACAACAGACCCATTTTTTTTTTGGGTCTCTTACCGCCCCCCTTTTATGCGCCAACAAGAGGGCGCTATCGCCCACTTTGGGAAAGGCTGGTTTAAGGTCTGATTTCGTTTTCTAAAATAATACAATTATTCCGTTCTCATAACTCCATGTATTTAGTTTAGTACGCTGTCAGTAGCTATATTCTGTTTCGCTTCATGACATTAATAGCTGTGTATGTTTGTCTGCCTTAGCATTGAACCGAGTGTCGTGAATGCATTTAAAATGTCCGTGTAATTACATTAAATACACTCGGTTGAGCTAATTATGAACGATCCAATAATTATTTCACACTTTCACAATTAGAAAAATCAAACCGTCGTAATCGATTATTGTTTCGACTTCCCTTAACTTAAGCTGACGGCAATTCACAATCGTGCAGATTCGATATTCGTTACACTAGCTAACCTGTCTGTACGCTTTTTGCTGTGGTTGGAAATGTGAATTCATAGCATAATCTCTTTTTCGAGTTCAATTCAAATTTAAAGCATAATCTGTTTTTTTTTTTTATATCGGACAGTTATCGATTTCGTTTGCATTCAGACAATGCTAAATAGCCCTCTTCTTTTCGTTTTTGCTTATTGCGAACAAATCTCGTATTTTGATTGTCAGATCAAAAGAGTTCTGCAATCGTTGCAACCTACAATCTACAATGAAAGCAATTCTGCAGGCTCATTGTTGGAATCCGTGTATAAGCAATTGTTTTCGACGATAACTTTGACCCTGGCCGAAAACAATAAACCTGTGTCAATATGTTTGACGTAATTAATTTTCTGACAACACCACCATCGAGAACGGTGTCGAAGGTTGTTTTTTTTTTAATGGTAAGCAAATTTTCGATTCCGGTCATCGGCTTTTTATCTTGTTTTTTTTTTTCATTGGAATGTGATTCAGAGCGCGACGTGTACGATACCGTTTCTCGTGTCGTGCTCAGTGGCTGCTTACTTGATGATTAGCTGGATCCGAGCAACCAGAACACTGTATAATGAGGTTATTGTAATTATGCACTTCCATTGTGCGATACCTACATGTTTTAGCGAATTAAAATAAGACTTTGTTACCGACAACAGTAAATCGCGCTTCACTGTAAAAAAAAAAAAATTATTGCTTTTTTTATTGCTTAAGTGGATGGACGAGCTCACAGCCCACCTGGTGTTAAGTGGAGCCCATCGACATCTATCACGCAAATGCGCCACCGATCTTGAGATATAAGTTCTAAGGTCTCAGTATAGTTACAACAGCTGCCCCACCCTTCAAACCGAAACGCATTACTGCTTCACGGCAGAAATAGGCAGGGTGGTGGTACCTACCCGCGCGGACTCACAAGAGGTCCTACCACCAGTAATATTGGCATATAGTAGAACTCCTTTTCAATATTAATGTAAAAACTTTGGTTATCGTAACACTTTAGTATCAATTGGCTTTCTGCGGGTGTAAAGTTACAGCATTTACAGATTTTGACGTACAGAAATAGTTTAATTGATTACCTAAAGTTTTAAATGGCAATTATGATAACTTACTAGGTGAGCTGACAGATCATCTTGATTAATGAAGATTTTAATGAACTTGCCACTTTCACACACCTATGTATAATGTATGAATCAGATTTTTTTTCTTTGTTTCAACGCTTTGTGCGTTCTAGATTGCCTTCTAATTCGTATAATTTTTATTCTTTTACAGGTACGTTCAAAAGTCATCCGGGTACAAATCTCAAGAGTTTTGGTATGTAGAGAAAGTGATTCCGGCGAAAACGATAACGTTTTGAGCCGTGAGAGATATGCTGTGGTTTTCGTCCGCTACCAACCGCCATGTTGGCTAATATTTAAGTCGCCTACAGCAATGGTCTTCAATTATTAGTTGAAGTTCGATGTGCGATAACACAGCGGCAGGTTTTCACGAACAAGGCCGGACTCATCCACGTGTGGGTTTAATAATTGATGGTTACAAAATAAATGACGGTCATCAATCAATTTGACCGCTCTAAGTGCGGTTATCGGTAATCATTTAACGCGTCTATTTGAAATGTTTAATGCGATGTTTAATTAAAAGAAATTGAACGTATTTACGAATTAATTCGATACGGATGTTTGTAGTTTTCTTTTATCTTTTTTATTGACCATTTAAAGAACGAATTAGCTTACTTTACAGCAACAAAAAAACAAACAAAAAACTAGTACAGCTTATAATAAATCCAGATATTGCGTAATATAATAAACCTACATTGTATGTGGGACATCATTAATTAAAACTTAGCGTGCTCACGATATTTCTGTTACTCAAAAAAAATATCTGCGAAATAGGAATAGAATACAAATATTCGCTTAATGGATATTACGAACGCGCTCATTGTCGTGCGAATACATGTTAACATGCGAATCCGTTAATGGTTTCTGCGTGTTTATTATTTTTTTTTTTTTGCAATCACTACCTTGTTACGTGTTTATGAAAAGAGCAGGATCTAGTTTAGTTTTAAAATTGACCGCTTGTTAGTTTTTAAAATGAAAATTCTTTAGGCGTGTTGGGAGAAAATTTAACTCGCGACAGATTCGTTACGGCTAGAGAGACAAAATACAATTTAGGAAGAGCGAGAGTGAGAAAAGAGACAGAGCGTCTCGCGAACCACTCGACCGTGAGAGAGAGATAGGACAGAGCGAGCCAGGTCGTTTCTCTTATACGCAGCATTCCCTATTACAATAGAAATTTGATTTAAGGATGAAAAAGTAAAAAACCACGATACTGCACACCGCAAAAGAAGTTTCACTTCTTTTACATGTTTCAAGCTGCACGCGTACCTTTTTTTTAACTTGGTTACGTCGTAACTCTACTGAGACCTTAGAACTTATATCTCAAGGTGGGTGGCGCATTTACGTCGTAGATGTCTATGGGCTCCAGTAACCACTTAACACCAGGGGGGCTGTGAGCTCGTCCACCCATCAAAGCAATAAAAAAAAAATCGTTAGATACCTACAAGTTTTTTTAGTACAATTAAATATTAATTTGCTTCGTCATTTGATACGAATACAATACGAAGGCCTCTTGAATTTTGAGAGATACAGTGTACGCTGTATTCACAGGACTGGCTATTCTATCAAACGGAACGCGTGAATGTTTTGTCACAGATATTGTTAGGCCGATGAGAGTACAATCACCAATTCGACTGCCGCATTTATGATACACTTTCGTGAATTATATTTACCTGTTATTGCTATTTATATTTGAAGCTATAATATAATTCAAATTTGACGGATAACATTTTAAGTCATCTGCATAATGAAATTTGTAAAGTTATGTAGTATATGTATAGAGTATAAGCGATTTCTTGATCATTTGCTTGTCTATGTCACTAGAACTACACAATTGATTTTCGATTATCGAATAAAGTAACTAGTCTAAATATAGAATTGGTACGTCCTCAATTTAAGGAATGTCGAAGCTTGGGAAGCGCGTGGATATAGCGTGTAACTACACGAAACCACGATCGAGCTAATGGCAGTAGACCTGTGTAATTATGACTGAATAATCTCAACAACTTTCTACACGATGCGACGTGTTGCGGTCACGGGTCAATCTGCGTGCACATTTTAAGCAGAGTTCACAATTACCAATTTACATTCTAACCAGCCACGGATTGCGTATGTATGGTAACGTGTAAAATGAACTTTAGAGGTTTTCTTTGGTTTTTGAGAGTCGTCTACTTTTACGGTTTGACGTCGCGTTTTTTTTTATTGTCATTATATATTATTATGTACACTAGCTTTTACCCGCGACTTAGTCCGCGTGGAATAGTTACTTTTGCGTATATCTAAATATAGCGTAAGCTCTCATAAGGGAAAAATACCCCGATTTTGAAACATTCTTTATTGGTACTCCACTTGGTCCTATTAGTCCTATTGGCCTTAGCGTGATGTTATATAACCTATAACCTTCCTCAATAAATGAGCTATCTGATACTGAAAGAATTTGAAAAATTCTTTTATTAGCGATTAGCGCATTCAAACAAACAAACTCTTCAGCTTTATAATATTAGTATAGATGAATGCTGTTATTTCTGACGTTTCTAAAACTTTATGATTTTCGTAGTCACGGACCACTGCAGGGTATATATACTTAATTGTCCTACGTTTGTCACGTTTTGCAATATTACAATGACTTTGTATATTTTTTTGTCGCAATACATTATTTCGTTTCTCGATTAGTAAATCATGATGGTCGTTCGTATGCTAGGCATCGATAGACAGGCATAGTGTGGACGTCTCAATTTTATTTTAATATATATTTAAAATCGATAAGCTTGATGGTTTTACGATAAATATAGGCATAACGGTGGTACCAACCTATCTGGGCTCACAGCACATTCAACTAATCTCTAATTAGATTTAGAAATGTTAGGTTATGTTAATACATACATTATATAGAATGTTATATGATGGATGATAGACAAGTAGCAGAATTACCTCCAGGACCTTTGAACATAATATGTATGTATGTGCTTAAGCGCATAGGCTATGGTCATTAATATTACCTGACTTCAATATATTTGACGTCTATACATATTATCATAGGCAAATACAACACAGTTGAGCGCTATTTTTTCCTTTGTTTGTTTACCAGTTTATCTTTTTTTAGTAGCTATTGAACATCTTTATCGTTATTAATAAAATAAAATAGAGATTGGCGTCGTTTTTTTTTTTCTAAAAAGTGTAATGTAATGCACAAAATGAATCTAAATTTTGAAGTGTCGATGATACTTATGGAATACTAAAATTCGTTAATATGAAGAATTTAAATACTTGATGTAGTTCGGCCCTACATATTTCGAATTATACTTACAAGCGTAGTCTTCACATCTTCATTGGTCTCGTCTTGCAGTTAACGAGCAATTCGCGATTCATACCCAGCCTGTATGTATGCTGGTTCCCACGTCGGTACTATCATAAGCGAAAGTGTTTCCATTAACTATGTATCTTTTTGTGACAACATTTCAAAAGAACTTTTGTGGCACTTGACTTTTTTTTTTAAATGCTCAAATTCTGCTTTGACAAAATTTGTATGCTATAAGTCTAGTTTAAGCTACTTAAGATTTATTTTTGAATTTAAATGAGCGTAGTAAATCTACGCTAGTAAATTAATAAACATGGGGACCTGAAATTAGAATTAGATGGGTATTTTGTTCTTAAAAATGTTAAACAAGATCTGCTCTCAAAACTATTCCAGTTGAAGATGACAGTAAAGGCATTTAATCTCCTACTTCCTAAGCCCTAAATGTTTGAGTGAAATATTTGGTATAATATAATATAATAGTATGGTATAATATAATATTCAATAATGGTAGCATATGTCGCTGACTGTTTCTGGTCTGTACCTACCGACGTATTCTCGGTGATCCGGGTCACAGATACAACCACGAACGTGCCAAACGTCTGCTTTATTATAACTAGAAATTACGATGTACAATTCAATCATTCGCCATCCACGATTTTGTCGTAGAACTTTGTCGAAGAAGGTATTATTTTACACGAATCGGAAAAATACGCTGGTATTTATTATACCTACATGAATTTGCTAATGGATGTATTTATTTATACATTTTTGTATAATAATAAAATGATATATTACACGATTTTGTAATCGATCATAATACAATCAAACTTAGATACTGTTTGGATAAGTTTGACGTTAAAATTTGGTTTTGACTCAAAAACGGCAAAAAGCTCAACCAAGAGAATCGTGTAATAGTGATTTGTATAGTAAAATGCATAAATCTTGCATCTATTTATTTTATAAGAACTTATAGTCACAAACACAAAACACACAAGAATTACAACACTAAAAAAGTTTATTTTGCTGTCAGTATTATTTAATGATACATAATGATAATGATGTATTTGTTATTTATAAATGGTACGAAAAATTTATAACGTTTTTTAAGTACAAAAATTTAAATAAATACGGGTTCATTTGTCTGATTAGTTTCTTGTTTGTTTTGTACGATTTTTTTCTTTTCTTTTTTTATTGCTTAGATGGGTGGATGAGCTCACAGCCCACCTGGTGTTAAGTGGTTACTGGAGCCCATACACATCCACAGCGTAAATGCGCCACCCACCTTGAGATATAAGTTCTAAGGTCTCAAGTAATAGTTACAACGGCTGCCCACGAAACGCATTACTGCTTCACGGCAGAAATAGGCAGGGCGGTGGTACCCACCCTCGCGGACTCACAACAGGTCCTACCACCAGTAACAAGAGGTCCTACAACCAGTACAAGAAGGTCCTACCATCATCCGAATTGATTTCAACGCATACTGTATCGTAGGAGGTGTCACGAATTATTTATGTGCATTTTACTAGATAAGATCTTTATAAAAACAAATCGATGCGGTCTCGAACGTGTTGTTGAATCAAATTTAATGGCCGCTTGAATAACATGTGCTTAATTACTGGTCATATTTCATTGTACATATAATATTACATGAGTACAATATTTTCAGTGATTTTTTATTTTTAAATAAAGGTTTGTAAAAAATGGGTGTTGTTAAAATTTTTAAGCTTAGTGATTATGGAAAGAACTTTCTCCGCGCGTCGTGATTTTAGTTAACACCAACCAACGGTAATTAATCAAGGTGAATGCAAACACGTATTTAGGTTAATTAGTGAATTTAATAAAGACGTTCAATCATTGCTATGTACTTTCGAACACGATTCCTCTCGGACGCCTCTCCCCGCATCATAAATCTTCAACTATCTTGATCTTTGTCTCTTGCGGACACCTACCGTGGATGCGTATTGGCAACGGAAGCTTGCACAGATAATATATGTCGTCTAATTAAACAAGACATGAAACGGAATCGGCCCGTCTATTCAATAACGATTCAACCAGGCAAATATTAGCACTTATCGTCGTAAGCATCGGACGTCCGCTTACGAGCGAACACAACGATTTAATTAAGGCTGTGTAAATAAAACGTCTACGTCAATTACTGTCACTATCGAGATAGGAATCGAATAAAATCGATACGAGATCACTTAATCGATCGATTATAATTATTATTCAAACGCCCACGCGATCGTTACGTTCGAACTATGCGACTGTAAAAAGTAATTGCCGTATTATTTGCATTTCGTTTAGCAAACACTTTAAATGGTTATCGATAATGATGGGAAACAAATGGTACTGTAACGTAAACTCTATTGTGTAACACAATCTATAAAATAGAATTTAACTTTCATAGATTTAGAATATATCTTATGTGATATATACCTATATAATATACAGTTTAATTTAAATTATATAATTAATAAAAGGAATTATTAAACTCATTGCACTTTATATTTTTAATTATATTATTATTATTATGTACACATGTATTGTAATAAATGATATGTAAACAGAGGCTTAGCCAATCCAAATGATTATGGCCTCCGAAAGAAAAACATACGTCGCCAAGAAACACCTAAATGCAGTTTAAAAATATTACCCTTGATGTCTAAGTATGAAATTTCGTATGCTTATATTATAAAAAAAGGGTGATTGAAGAAAAATTTTTTTTTTCCGTTACCGTTTTTGAGTCCGCGCGGGTAGGTACCACCACCCTGCCTATTTCTGCCGTGAAGCAGTAATGCGTTTCGGTTTGAAGGGCAGGGCAGCCGTTGTAACTGTACTGAGACCTTAGAACTTATGTCTCAAGGTGGGTGGCGCATTTACGTTGTAGATGTCTATGGGCTCCAGTAACCACTTAACACCAGGTGGGCTGTGAGATCGTCCACCCATCTAAGCAATAAAAATAAATAAAAATAAAAACCTAATCGACGGTGAGCCTACGGTTCAGCCCGAGAAAATTGCTAACACTGGACCTAACAAGAGCAGTGCTTTGCAGAATCTACCACCGGATCAAAATTTAAAAAAAAACCCCTGAGAAGATTCGGCGGGAAACTCAGTGTGTTGCAATTTATATCAATATTAATTTAACAAATGGCACATTTAAGAAATAAAACGTAGTTCAATTCTGAGCGATTGTTAGGAAGTTCAGGAACATCGTCTGCTATAGAGGTTTGCGGAAGCATGACTGTGAAAACATTCACTGCACGCCTTTTGTGCACACGTCCATAGAAAGTTTTCTCAATATTATAATTTTCACTAACAAAGTAAAACTCTGAAAACTGACGGTTCAGTGTTCCCACTAAGATTCCGATAAAGGAAGCTATCGCAATCTTAACGCGAAGTAAAGTTGGATTGACGCCAACAGTTCTGATTGATGATTTTTATAGGAGGAAGGGAATCGGCTATGCAGCGTTATTTTGAAATCTTTTTCGCATATAATTCTATTTTATTATTTGCATTCAGTTTTGGTAGTATTTTTGGAATGAAAGTTTATAAAACCGGCCTTCTCGAATGATTGAAATCGATTTATGGTTTTTTATTAATTTAGGTTTTTTGAGATCTGTCGAACGCGACGACTTAGGGGGACGAGACTATGGCCCGCTTGATTTTAAGCGGATAATCGAGCTAAAGGATGCGTACGATGCCAGGGCCGAAGCGAAATTTGTGCCTATCAGCAGTAAAAAATTACAACACTAAAAATATTTCCCTTCATACATAATTGTTACGAAACTTCTGGAGCAATAACTTTAGATGTATCGTTTTAAAAGCGCAGTTACAAATAATCTTTTACTGCGATAGCCTAAAGAGGTCGAAGAGTCATCATCACGACAGATGTTATCATCTGCGGAACAGTAAAAATGTGATGAATGAACTCTCCATCAAATTTAAGGGGTCACACCATTAACCTCGGAAGTGATCACGACCGTTCAGATAAAATCTGATAAAGTCATCCACTTGTGGACTCACGCGAAAGGTCAGTCAAATTGTTTATGATTTCATCTTTTTTATTGTTATCGCCATTGACGGTGAAAGAATTAAAAGTATTAAAACGTTTTTAGATAACGTTCCGTACCTATGCGTTTTATTTTCTTTAGTTTTTTTTTGTAAATTTGTTGAATATCTTTAAAATTATAGAATATTATTATTAATAAATAGAAAAGAAAAGCGATTTCCACAAAACAAAATAAGAATATCATCAATGTAGTCGAAGTCAATTAAATATGCATCAGTAGGGATAATTCAAAAACTATTGATCAGATCGTGATAAAAATTTAAATAGGTTAAGATAAGGACCAGTTTTCATTAAAAATAAAATGTATATATTATATAAATCATATTATACTATAAAATGGCACTATATCAAATTATATATAATTAAAAAAGAAAGTCTTTGGTAATCTTCCTCCTCTTTTTTTTGACTCGGTTAAAATTAAAATCATTATTTAATTTTGAAATTGAAATTTTTACAAATTACCAATCGAAATTCATGGTAAGGTTTTGACGGCTATAAAATTTATGAACCACCATGGACACCTGCTTTCGCATCGTAACAATAAATTCAAGAGCACGAGTCTCGTTATAAGCATGCTGCGAATGAAAATTAGCAATTTGTTTCAAATGTATTATAAATTCACACGAAGACACGTATCAATCAATGTCCACCCGAGAAACTAGAACGCGATCTATGCTTTCAGAGAATCAATTAATAATATTATTGTTTTGTATCTTTGTTGATGTCGGGCAGTAATTGAATCAACGGTTCTCTTATTGAATTAAATTTATGTTATGGTATATATTTTTAATTATGTGTTCATCATTTTTTATTTAAAATCAATGTCTGTTGGCTACTATATGCTAACGACAGCGTTCCCAAGGAGCGTTCACGTCAGGTAGGTTGTCGACCGTAAAACTCATATCAAGTCCCTATGCAGCATGATACGGCAGAAATAGGCGGGGTGGTGATACCTACCCGTGCGGACTCACAAGAGGTCCTACCACCAGTAAAAATGTGGATAAACGTAAGAAGTATTTAAGATATATTTTTGTTTAGTTATTATTTAGGTGGCTTGACGGGTTCACGGCCTACATGATATAAAAGGCTTGGTCATTGGATCCTGTAGACATCACTACATAAATGTGTTTTGTTAGTAGGTATATACATGTATATGTGTTGTTGGGCACATGTGTTTTTTTTTTCAATAATACCTAAAATTAATATATTATATCGGAAAAGAATTTGACTAATGAATGGACTTCATGTAAGTACATATATCGCTCGCTGTCGATGCCTACATTTTCAATTATTTGTCATGAAGAACTGAGAGAAATTTATTTAAAATGACCAATCTATTATCGTGAGATTCTAACGATCTTACCCTTTATGCTTTGCGTTTTTTTTTTGTTTGTTGCTTAGATGGGTGGACGAGCTCACAGCCCTCCTGGTGTTAAGTAGTTACTGGAGCCCATAGATATCTACAACGTAAATCACCCACCTTGAGTTCTAAAGTCTCAATATGGTTACAACGGTTACCCCACCCTTCAAACCGAAACTCATTACTGCTTTACGGCAGAAATAGGCGAGGTGGTGGTACCTACCCGTGCGGACTCACAAGAAGTCCTACCACCAGTAATTTGGGTAAAACCACAACCAAATTTGATTCGAATATAGAATTTACTGACATATTCATGAAGCTTTGACTAAATTTAAATGTTAGTTTAATTTAAATTCAATATATTACATACAAACATATGTTTGCTGATACTCAATTTCGAACATGCTCATTTATAATTTAGATCGTGTTCTCGTGTAGCGTTTCCCGTGCTTTGTAATTTAGGGTGAAATATCGGGGGCATTGAACTTTTGAGGGAAAACTGAATGAGTAATACCGAGTTCAACTGCCTTAATGTGTGTTAAAAAAAGTTCTTTGAGAATATTGATGGTTTTGTCTCGATTCTATTTCCATTGTTCTATTTCCGATACAGACATATATTTATAAATAATTCAATTAAACATGAAAATAATCAATACAATTATTCGAGTAGTGAATTGTAAAAGTGTAGTTACGTACAATCGAAACCAAAATTTTTAGAATATTTTTTTTCGTGTACGAAATTTCTTTTTGATCGCAATAATTGCGTATTAAAACAAGCTGTAAATTATTTAGCTTATTATAGACGAAAGCGGCCTTTAATTCTATTTTTTATATAGCAATATACTTTTGGTACGTACCAAAATGTCTATAGTAGATTCGATTTTTGATCCTTGAACGGCTTTTTCCAAAGTAAAATTACAACGAATTTAAGCAATGAGTCAATCTATCAAGTATACATGTGTGTATGTATGCATGCGTATGTATAATATACGAACAAAAGACATCTCGAAAATTGTATTGTAAAGTGGCCTAATGAAATCAGATTACGTTGCTACTTCCCATTGCAACACTGTTGATTATCCGATTAACCTAATTTTTATGAGCATGCAAGTAATATTTACTTCCTTGATTTGTAATTTGGTCCCGTGCTACGAATAAAAAAAAGTAGCATAAAAAAATGTAATAATTATTACAATTTTTATGTGAAGTGTTTTGTAAGTAACAATCCTAATCCAACAGGCAAGTCGTCGTGGCCTAAAGGATAAGACATCCGGTGTATTCGTGTTGAGCGATGCACCAGTGTTTGAATCTCAAGCGGGTACCAATTTTGCTAATGAAATATGTAATCAACAAACGATTCACGATTGACTTCCACGGTGAAGGAATAACAACGTGTAATAAAAACCAAGCCCGCCAAATTATCATTTGCGTAATTACTGGTGGTAGGACCTCTTGGGAGTCCGCACGTTGTAGATGTCTATGGGCTCCAGTAACCACTTAATACCAGGTGGGCTGTGAGCTCGTACATCCATCTAAGCAATAAATAAAAAAAAACGTAACCACGGATTGGTTACGATAATTTCAAAATTTAATATTTCGCGTAAAACTATGGCCGATTGCTAATTACTGATGCAGCGGCAGAGTATTGAGAGTTTTATTATCTTTTATGTTGGTATTAATATAAAATTTCAAACAACATACCTTAAACTTTTATCTGCCATCTTGTTGAGTTATTAAACGTAAAGTAGAACAAAATTAGTAAGTTTAGTACTGGAAATATACGTTTATAAGATACAGGTGGTAGGACCTCTTGTGAGTCCGCACGGGCAGGTACCACCACCCTGCCTATTTCTACCGTGAAGCAGGAATGCCTTCCGGTTTAAGCGGTGGGGCAGGCGTTGTAACTATACTTGAGACCTTAGAACCTATATCACAAGGTGGGTGGCGCATTTACGTTATAGATGTCGATGGGCTCTAGTAACCACTTAGGTGGGCCGTGAGCTCCCACCAGGTGGGCTGTGAGTTCGTCCACCCATCTTAGTAACAACGTTACGATAAGTAAAAAAAATGGTTTTCTAAGTCCTTTTACCTTCATATTATTTCATTCTCATTATCTACCGAAGTCTTATTTATCAAAAATATCAACTACCAAACAATCAAAAAGTTTTATTGAAATCAAATTTGTAATCAATTATCTAGTTAGCCTATTCGTGATGATAGCGAACTCAATAACGCAGAAATATCGGAAACTCATTAAGTGTGAAAATCTTGGTAAGAACCTGTTAGCCATAATTAATTCTTTATAATCAAATTTGAAAGTTTCATTATTTTCTTATTTAAAGTTTTTAAACGTTTCATGTCACAATGGCAGTAGACTTAACGAGAACAATAATAATCGACATTTTCCTTTCGTCTTAGCAATTAGCAAAGGCGTGGAATAACAACAAAAGACGCTACGAATCCAAATAATGCTGGATGGAAATTGAAATCGTTTTATTAAATTTAAACCTTACAACGCGTTTAATAAGAGATATTTTGGTAGTATAGTATTTAACAGTTGGCTTTTGTACGAGGCTGGTGCGAAATTCAAAAAGAAAATGCGTGCGTTTTGAACAAAGATGGCAAACATAAGCGTCTTTTTAGCGCTTTAGCATTGGGTATGCTATATGAGAATGGTAAACTAGGACCAGATTTTTTCATTAGCGTAATGGAGGTATGTCTTGAATATTGTATTGTGTACACTGGTAGAGGGTCGTGATATAAGTGTGCATGGATTGGTATCACCTTCTTGCCCATTTCTGCCGTGAAGCAAGCATGCGCTCCGTTTTCGTGAATTATAAACCCAATACTCGAATATAATAGAGAATACTTAGACCTCTTGCGTCAAGTTAGCCAACAGAATACGTTGGGTAAGACTAAATGACCAAAAAGATAATCTATTTACGAAAATATATTGTACGTCTAAAATTTTATCATCATTATCTCATTTGTATTTGAAGCATTACCAAATTGGTAGTTTTTTTAAGTTTTGAATAATAATAATCATATAATATTTGTCATTAAAGACACTTTGTTTCACGTGTTCAAACTAAACATAGTATTTAGGATGATCTAGTTAGGCAAAACATTCAATGGGATGTGAAATTTAACAGCTTACCGGAACTTTTTCGATTTTAGGCCACCGCTAAACGTTTTTCCATTTTCCAGGAATAATGTGGAAATAGGTTTATTACGGAGGAAACGATAAACATAAATTTTCTTGTTAACTGATACACATAAGGCGAACTATAAAATGAAATAAGGCCCGTTGACTCGCCAAACGCTTTCATACATAAATATGTAGGTACGTATGGTTGCCATTACATTATCGTTTACGGTCTAGATATATTATTTACTGAATACTTCGAAGCCCAACGTTTTTAATTTATTGTTATTGAATTGAAAAAAAGAAAAAAAAAGTGATGTATCTTAGGAGGTAATCTGTGGACGGATTTAGTTCGAATTCGCTAAAATTTGGTTCGAGCAATGAACGTTGTATCTGATTTGAAAGGAAACATTCAAAAAGAGAAAAAAAATGTAGTTTCTTGTGGTTTTTTTTTAACTTTCAGTGTTGGTTGTAATATACACGAATACTTAACTCAATAAAACGTACTTTACTATTTACAAATACAGTTAGTTTCAAACATTATCTAGACACAAAATATAATCTATAGCATTATTAGGTAAAGTTAAGAACTGGGGACTTTTTGGCGGGAACGCAAGGAGTGAAGTTGTGTGATTTGTTTTATTTTGTCTATTTAGTGTTTCTTCAGGTTTAAATGTGTAATAACGGTGGTTTATTAACTGTTTAATATCTGTGAAAGTGCACAAATGTGAGAAAATGAAACAAAGCCGCTGGACGTCACTTCTCGGGATCCTCCAAAAAGTCCAATGAAAAAGTCTCAGTAGATGACCACCATTTTATTGAGATTATATTTCATCCCATATCATCTCATCTCATTTCATTTGATTTCATACCAGTTGATTAATGTCTCAAATTAATCATCTTCATTTCATTTCATCATTTTTCATATAAATAAGAAAATAAATTAAAATAAGACATGACTTAAAGGTCTAAGTTACCAGGTCATAAAACCCCTTAAAAAAAAAAAGTTAAGAACTGTTCTTTTTCGTTTTTACTGTGGTATTTGGCTTCTTATTTATTTTTATTATAGAAAGCCATGGCCATTCATTGTCTTTTGATTGTCGAGAGTTGTCCTCCAGAGGGATTGCGTCATCTGTCTACAACCCATGTATAAGACCATGTATACTTACAAAATAGCGTGCTGTATGGACACTCTATTTGCGCGTGAATATATGCGCAAGGAAAGTATGTACATGTTCTGGAACACATTTCAAGATTGTACTTTGTGTCGTGTCGATAAGAAATTGTAGTAAATTTCTATTAAACGTAAATTTATCATTGGACTCTCTCATAGTGTTTTACTGTTAAATAAATAGTCAGTTTTGATTGGTTTGACTGATTTAGCTGGAAAAAGAAATAAAAGTGTATTATGATGTTAATTCATAAAAAAATACTTTATTGTTAAGTTTTTCGTAGACTCGGAATTATTTTAATCGTTTCACAATGTTTTGCGGTCCGCCTTTCTACATCAAAATAATATTCATCCTAATGATAAGAGAGTCTCATTGTTAGACAAGGGTGAGAATTTCAAGAAAAAGTATTTTGTTTATTGTTGCTTGACTTAGAACTAACTGAGAGAAAATAATAAAACACTACTTAGCAATTATTTCCAATTAGCTAAAATCTCTGTTGAGCATATTTTGTTAGTCCTACCGATGCTTCTAACTATGTATTTATTATGTGTTCATTGTATGTCTTGAAAAGGGTGAGGAAAATCGATACGTTGTAACCTAGAAATAGGCTTTTATCTGACCGCGGTCAGACCTACAAATCACTAAGGTAAATTATACCTTTTTTACTCAGAGTTTCACATAGCCTTTATATTGTGGCAATACTGCGTATTTTTTGTCATTTAGTAACTTACTTTCACACTAAGTACTGTCATGTCAGTGCCATTTGAATTGTATTATGCAAAGTTACGTGCCTGTCAAATTATTTGTGGTAAGTAGCATTCAGTAGAAACTTAACCATAAACAAAGAAATTTCACCTTAAAGTCTTAGTGAAATTTAAACGTAAATCTTAAAAGTCAAGGCGGGCTCTCAGTTTGTGATATTTATGTGCTCCGGCAACCGTTCAAAATCGGGTAGGAGTTGATCTTATCTAACCTAAGTATACTATAATAAAAATGTTTAATCAGGCTAACTTTTCATTGCTTAGTAATACATATATAAATTTCTTTTCAAGTAATGAATGAATTAATGAAAATGATTTATTTCAGAAATAAGTCGCTATGTGGTGTACATAGAATCATTGAAACAAATTTAAAATTACCAAAACAAAAATAATTACCAGTTGAAATCATTTCAATATTCCATTCAACTCATATACTAATAAAAGCTTATACAACCCGATTATCTCTGGACGTCCGACGACGTAGGCAGCGGCTTGGCTCTGCCCCTGGCATTGCTGACGTCCATGAGCGACGGTAACCACTCACCATCAGGAGGGCCGTATGCTCGTCTGCCTAAAAAAAATCAAAGGATTTTTTAAAAATTTCATGTTGTACTCGGTGTTAATTTCTAAATTCTAATCTATACTAATATATAAGTCTACAGTGGTTTTTGCGGATGTTCCGTTATAACTACTGAACCATGCATCCGATTGACTTGAAACTTGGTATCCATGTAGAAAATACATGTGCTTAATGGATAGGCTAATATTTATATGAGTGTTGGACTCCCTACACCAGTTGCGGGGGCGTTAATGATGAGAATCTTTGTGGGGGTGAGAAATAATAATGTTAATTTTAAATGCCCAGCGAAGCAGACGGGTTTTTATTGCTTAGTTGGATGGACGAGCTCACAGCCCACCTGGTGTTAACTGGTTACTGGAGCCCATAGACATCTACAACGTAAATGCGCCACACACCTTGAGATATTAGTTCTAAGGTCTCAGTATTGTGTCACAACGGCTACCCCACCCTTCGAACCGAAACGCATTACTGCTTCACGGCGGAAATAGGCGGGGTGGTGGTACCTACCCGTGCGGACTCCCAAGAGGTCCTACCACCAGTGAGCTACAGTACAGCTAGTTTAACATATTTTCGTAAACGTGAAAGTGTAAACAAACCTCGGTAACTGAGTATGTAATGAATTGCCTTTCATTCGATATCGAAGTCGTTCCACGACCGTCCTATACAGTTACGGAGTGTCTTATTACAACGAAGATATCATTAACTTACACTCATTATCTCGTATCGTTTGTGTGTAGCAAAACCACGTAATTTCTAAACGTCAAGATATTAGATGGATTCATCATGATCGGGGCTTTGATTCGTACGCTTATATCGACTAAAAAATTAAATCGCGCTGGAGCGATGATTGACACACCTTTGACGAAATTAGCTGTAATTTTAATAAATAACTTTCCCTTCAGTTTTATTTTTTAGTATGATTTTTCCTGAGGTTTTTCTAATCTGTATGTGATTTACGCCTTTCTGACTTGGAGATTTGTAGTTAAATCTATGTTCAGTTATGATTTTAGCTTACTGGTGGTAGGACCTCTTGTGAGTCCGCACGGGTAGGTACCACCACCCTGCCTATTTCTACCGTGAAGCAGGAATGCCTTCCGCTTTAAACGGTGGGGCAGCCGTTGTAACTATACTGAGACCTTAGAACTTATATCTCAAGGTGTGTGGCGCATTTACGTTGTAGATGTCTATGGGTTCCAGTAACCACTTAACGCCAGGTGGGCTGCGAGCTCGTCCACACATCTAGGCAATAAAAAAAATAAAAAAATATATTTTTACTGGTGGTAGGACGTCTTGTGAGTCCGCACGGGTAGGTACCACCACCCTGCCTATTTCTACCGTGAAGCAGGAATGCCTTCCGCTTTAAACGGTGGGGCAGCCGTTGTAACTATACTGAGACCTTAGAACTTATATCTCAAGGTGTGTGGCGCATTTACGTTGTAGATGTCTATGGGCACCAGTAACCACTTAACACCAGTTGGGCCGTGAGCTCGTCCACCCATCTGAGTAATAAATAAAAACATGCCACTTTGACAGTGGGAGGTACTAATAAAAAAAGTTATTATTAGTGTCTCAAGTTATGTACATAATTAAAATAAAATACTTTCAGGAATTCATTCGGAATTCAAAATCGCTGCTAATTTGATGTCAGAATAATTAAGAATTGAACAAGATTAAAAATTGCTATTAAATTACCTTTAACTTTTGTTGTTTTAAATACGTCAAAATATTTTGCTAATATTATACATACCTAGCTAATCGCGCACGTCAAGATCTTGTGTGGTCAACAATGAGAGCCGTGATCATCGAAGTGCGTTTTATATGTTATATATTGTATTTCCTTTAAGATGGGTAGTTGTTACCTTCCGGTGACCGGTTACTGTGTGTGGTTCCCTTTTGACAGCCGGCTATTTTCGTACCATACGTTTCGTGTTCGGTAATTGAGTGTTGCGTGCACCGCGCCGTGAGCATAGGGCATGTTTGTGTCACAATTAAACAATTTACTCTCACGCATTCCTTTTTCCTACTAATTACAGAAGTGTGTAGGCGGCATTCTCTGTAAAGTATTTATAGGTAATATGTTTGTAGTTGGATTCTTGTGTTTACTTTGTACGCAAGTTATGAAGTATTATAATTATAGATGTGTTTCAAATCTATATATTAATACGTGAAGCAAAAACTTTGTATCCCTTTTTACGAAAATTGCGCGGACGGAGGAGTATGAAATTTTCCACACTTATAGAGAATATAGAGAAGAAGTGCACAATGCTAATATTTTTTTAAAATAATGCATAAAAGATACATTAAATCAATAAAGAAAACGTTACACACACTACATACCATGTATTTGACGCACACACGCATGCATACTATTTATTGTCAAACTTTTGTTCTTGACGACTGTTGTCAAATTGAGAATAAATTTAAATATTGTTTGTCTTTGTTAATATTTTTTATAATGTACCTAGTCTTGGCGAAATTTGTGATTATAGAAGTATAAAATACAATCATAATAGTGTACAAACTTACAATTCCAATTAATTATAGTCGAATTTCGACTACTGCGGGACCTCTAGTAATCCGATAAAAAAGTAGATGGAAAGAAATGAAATGTGTGTTTAGTATTGTATTGAAAGTTTATAGAGTACATTGATCTCGGACGTATATACGAAAAACAATGACGATAACATTTTAATTGTGTTTTAAATGAGGAAAAAGTTTTTTCTTTGTTACTGACCTAGGTGGCCAGTCGTAAAACTCATGCCAAGTCCCTATGCACCGTGATAAGAGGACATGTTGCACCGAGCTCATATAATGTAGTATAAGTAGGTATGCGAAGAATATTATTACTTATATTTTATTTATTTTCATTCATCAACGTTGTTAATTGAATACTTGCCCTACAAAGTTAAAGTGTTATGGTTGTTGTACTACATCTCTTGAGATTACTATTGAAGAGTTATCTTTAAAGCTTAAAATGGAAAAAATAATTTTTTTTACATATGTGATTTCGTGTTTCGCTTATGTATTTCCATTAGTTCTTGATTAGGCATTAGGATTGAACGTAGCAAAGTTGCATTTACGTTAATCTCATATGCCAGCTATTGAACTTGATAAGCTTTACTTGCGTAGCTGATTATGTGTAATTTACGCAATTTGCCGTCTACTGGAGGGACGCACATGCTTCGAGCATCAACGTATTTCGTTTTGCAAATTGAATCGTAAACGAATTCATTTAAGGTGTATTTTTCAAGCTGACGAATAATCTCGGGGAGCGTACGGCGAGGAAACATCATGTCTAACATTGCGCTGACCACCGGTGAGGTTAAAATAATCGCGTCTTAATACAACGTTGCTTTTTGCGATGCATCCGGAGAACATTAACTGTATCCGTTAAACTACGTTTTCCCATTTCAGTTTTAATACCGTTTTAGTGCGGAAATTGGGCCCTCGAGACTGTTGTTATTAAAAAGGTATCTAATAATCATTATCTTAATACTCCTGCTATTTGCAGCGATAGGAATGAATAGTGTTTTGTGGTTAGAGTGGCTTAAAGTTTTGTTTAATTTTAAACTTTATTACTTTCCAATAAGAGAGTTAAAGGAAAATAGACTTAGTATCCATAAATTTAGAGATAGAGTGCGATTGGTTGTGGAATGAGCAGTGTTAGATTACTCAAAGGGATTCGAAGGAAATTAGTTACTATGCCAGGACTCCTCAAAGTATTTGTTGAGTGGAATAGAATAGGATTATTTACGAAAATTGAGCCAATGCTGTAACGTAAGAATTGCTAGTACTAAACTTGTTCTGTAATACTATTGATATATCACAGCACCCATTTTATAACACCTTCCCCCTTGGAGTAAAGATTCGGACACAATCTTTATAGTGATGACTTGTTGTCGGAGTAAGGGTCACAGAGATGCCAATGTTGTTGTCGTGTTAGTCTTCCATCGAAGCATTTGTTAATAATTTGAATATAATCACTAGTTAGTGCAGACAAGCAGTTAGGGATGCCATCGTAACAGTCTAAATGTAATATAGGAGTAATTGACCACCAGGGCTATGTTTACCATTAGATCTTTGTAATATTGGAGTAATTCACCACCACGTCTATGTTTACCATTGGATCTTTGTTGGTATGACGTTGTGCGAGTATTTACATTGACATATTTAATAATTTTCGATTAGATTTTTAATGTCATCTGTCGCCTGCGAGTCCGCACGCGTAGGTACCACAACTCGGTCTATTTCTGCCGTGAAGTAACCAGGTTTCGGTTTAAAGGTTGCGACACCCGTAGTACTATGAAACTGAGATTTAGAACTTATGTTTCAAGGTGAGTGGCAGCATTTACGTCGTTAATGTCCGTAGTCTCCGATATACAATTTTTAATACAAGATGAGCCGTGAGCTCGTCCACTCGAGTAAGCAATACTGAAAATTCTATCTCGATGTTGTGAGAGTGGTGCATTATAATGATTTTAGTTAGGTATATTAGAGATTTTTAGAATTTTTTATTATTTTTTATTGCTTGGATGGGTGGACAAGCTCACAGCCCAACTGACGTTAAGTAGTTACTGGAGCCCACAGACATTCACAACGCAAATGCGCCACCCACCTTGAGATATAAGTTCCAAGGTCTCAAGTATAGTTACAACGGCTGCCATACCCTTCAAACCGAAACGCATTACTGCTTCACGGCAGAAATAGGCAGGGTGGTGGTACCTACCCGCGCGGACTCACAAGAGGTCCTACCAACAGTAAAATATGCTATGCTTTCAGAGATAATTAATTTCATAATCGTGAAGATTAGCTCAGTAGGCTTTGATCTTAGGTTCTCACGGAGTGGAATCGTTGTCAAATCAGCATTTGCATGTCACGTCCAGTGTCTTCACGACAGTTGACATGTTCGTATTAGCAATTGAAACTCATCGCCCACATCCATTTGTTTGCACCTGGTGGTTCTAGACTATTCTCGGACATACTTGGCTGCCTTGATGGCTTATAACTTATTCCTGTTTGATGTTATCTAGTGATATTTATTAAAATTAGTGATTTTGTTCTGTCGGTGCTGTAACCGTAACAAGAGTACACGAAATAGCTTTGAATCATTTAAAGTGAGTCTTTTTTGTATTGTTGTTTTAACTAGGGAAATTTATTTCTTTTAATAGCGTGTAAAATCATTGTTTCTTTCATTAAATTAAGTAATTAGAGCGCAATCCATCGAACATACAGAGGAACTGAAAGTTTTGTTGGTATTCACAGTTGGTCTGTCTCCCTTTTGTTTCTTCCAGTCCAAAACTACTCTCCTTTCTGGGACTCCCCTTTTTTTTTCTACTTCTAAGACGCCTTGATGAATACGTTATCAGTGCAAAACTACTAATTAGCTCTCACCGTGATCACTAAAGCAGCGATGTCACAATTTATGCGCTCGATTTTAAAGTAAATTATTTTGTAATTTCCTTCTGCATAATCTGAATGCGGGTAAGACAGGTAAAAAAAATCGTAATAGGCATTCATACGGGAGGAATAGGAAAAAGGAATATCATCGACGCGCTCTTAGTTATGTTAACTGCAAACATCCGTTGTAAATAGCGGAAGTATTTACATTTTTTATAATTATTTAAAATCATAAACACTCAATTAGTATTTATTATCAATGATTAAACATTAGCGTAACGTAAACGATTTAAATGGAGTAACATTTTTTCTCATTACGACTTTGGCTTCGTGTAAGGATAGGCTGAACAGCCTTAGGTAACTTCACTTCAAAGATCGCAGAGCGCGATAAGTCCTACCCACTTATAAAAGCGAGCGTTTTTGCAAAACTCCAACGTTATCTTGATATCTCGATGTAACTGACTAGACTCGTTTGAAAACCGTCTTATTAGAAATAATATTCAGACTTGCATGTTCATCCGTTGATTTGTTTTCATTTTGAAACTTGTGTGTAGGTTTTGTGCTGACTAATTTAAATTGAAATGTTTGTAAAGTAACGAACCAGTTAATGTGGATATGTCTATGTTATATTATTTTATGCTATGTTATGGATATGTCTATGTTATATTCAGTAACAAAAATAACACATTGTTACTATAGATAAAATTAATTGTCATTAAGTAAATCTAAAATACGACTAATTCATCATCAACATGGATATACTTTATGAGTGAGAAAATGGAATCTGGTTTAGACACTAAAATGATTCATTATCCGTGCACCACAAAAGGTCAACAACCGATGTCAAATATTCCTATCGCAACTTATTGAAGTATAAAATAAAGATAGGTGTTTACTGAAGTCGGCTCCCCGATAACCTGAACGTAGGGGTTCTCACTTCCTGTGCACGGGGAAAGGGTCATTAACATGCCGAAACGATTGACCACGAATCAATAGTAGTCTAGCATATCGCGGTAATTAAAATCGTATTTTATGACGTAATCGCAAGCGAGAGATCAATACAGTATGTTTTGTTTAACATATTTATTACACAATGTTTTTTTTTTGTAGATACATTTAAAACTATTTATAACGTGTTGTATTTTGATAAATTTCAGATATATTTTATGGGAAAATAATCTAAAAATAATTGCAGTTTCATGAGTGCATAAATTATTCTTGAGTGGCCTTTTATTATTTGGTGTTCTTGTGACAATAAACAAAAAAAGGTCCAAAGTTAAATGAAGAAAGCGTATCCGTTTACCCGAAACGTGTTTTAGTGAAGACATCAAAATTTATACAACCCATTAAGTTTCATGTTTCGTTCATAATCTTCGATAAAGTAAAAACAAGAGAAATTCAACAAAGTATATCGTGTTCTTTAACTTTCGCTAATTTATTTATCCATCGAGGACTGTGAGTTTTCTCGATGTTTTACGATTAAGGCTGGATTCAGTTGATAATTTTGATGTTCGCTTCCAGTGTTCAGAATTTGAAAGTACCTACCTACCTTCTCGATACTGGACTCTTTATTGTTGTTATTTATTTACGTCAATCGAATGCTAATTGATGATTTGTAAATAAATAAAAAATACATTGTAACACATACAGTTAGTTTAATGTAGTCTAATATCTAATTCGTGTGCATTCAACAGCTTAATAAAAATAAATTCCTTGATACATAAGTACAGTTGCTAGCAAAGTCGTTATTCGTATTATTATTACCTATTTTTAAGTATTTAAAAAAGTCAACCGACAAAACTCAACCCGTTTTGTTAACATGTTGGAAATATGTACATATTAAAATATAAATAGATATCGTTTGCTTAGTTTATTACGGACTTGCATTACTAGTAACAGATGTTCAGGTTTATTTTTGCGTTTCCGTTTGATGACAACATAATCTTGTATTAAAAAAATCAATTATTATCGATAAAAACGACATTGCTCGATAAATCTAGAGGCATTTTATAGAAAACCAGATTTCTTTAGTCGAATCATTGACTCAACGATTTCCTGTAATAAAATTATTTGACAGTTTTGTACGGCAGTCAATGACACATGATGTAGACACCACCAAACACGGGAATAGACTGTCAGCAGTTAGCCGTCAACGCATAGGCCGTCTTAGAGATTGTAATCTAATAAATAAAAAATATTTCATAATTCATAATATTATGTATTTTGTTTTAGATTTTTACAAAATTTAATATTTGTTTTATTTTAGGACAATAAAGATCACAACGGCGGTATTATGTCTCTACGGGTCTACGGGCAGTCTATGCTATAAATACTTGTCCCGCCATTTTCCTCTTTATCTTTATTGAACGCTTTCTGTTTGGCGGTAATTTTTTAAAGCGCCTACCCAATTATGTTTATAAAATTTAGGAAGCTAAAAACCAAATTTACTGAAACGTTTAAACGTGCTAAACAAATTTGCAACTAAATTGGATTTTAATAAATTATTTCCAGGGTGCCTAACGCGCCTAAGAGCTGCATCGCAGAAATCTTCAATGGCGATATGACAGACGGCAGCCCCAAGAAGAACGGCATGGCGCGCCAACGCGTCGTCCGCGACACACCGACGCGTCCGCGTGACACTCACTCGAGACTTTTCGGACAGGTGAGTGTGTACCAAATGTTCACGATTGACTTCCACGGTGAAGGAATAGCATCGTGTAATCAAAATCAACCAGCAAAATTATAATTTGCGTAATTACTTGTGGTAGGACCTCTTGTGAGTCCGCGCGGGTGGGTACCACCGCCCTGCCTATTTCTGCCGTGAAACAGTAATGCGTTTCGGTTTGAAGGACGGGGCAGCCGTTGTAACTATACTTGAGACCTTAGAACTTATATCTCAGGTTGGGTGGCGCATTTACGTTGTTGATGTCTATGGGATCCAGTAATCACTTAACACCAGGTGGGCTGTGAGCTCGTCCACCCTTCTAAGCAATATAAAAAGAAAAAAATCTTTATTTAAATGCCAGTCTGGAAAAATAAAAAATATACTAACACGATATATAGTGTTTAGGTAGTTATTTGTATGTACAACTTTTAGGACAGTACATACACAATTTGTTTAGTTATGCATCCTGTATTTTTTTTCTAGTTTTGACATTAAAGTCCGTTTTATGAACCCAAGTGGAATGTTAACACCTTATTTTTGCTGGGAAAGAATTATATTTTATATCAATGCAACTCGTGATTTAAGATGCCAAGGTTTTTTTTCTCTTACCTATGCTGATAGCCTTGAGAGGCTATTTCAGCTTCACCTTAACATGTAGGTGAGCTCACGGGGCTCAAACCGGAAGTGTTGCTAGCACTGGCAGAGCAGTGCTTCGCAGAATCTACCACCGGATCGGAAACACGACCCACTCAGAAGATCCAGCGAGAAACTCAGTGAGCTGTGTCGGGTTAATTTACTAGTCGAGCCCTTCGCCGAAAGCGACGGGTTCGGCGAGGACGGTGACCGATGCTTAGGTACCTAAAAGCACCATTAATGATCGGGAGGATCCGTAATGACGTATTTAGGGCGACGTCGACTGTTTACCATTTGGTCCGCAGGATCGGCTATGTAGTTACCGGCGGCCACGATGAGGGTTTTCGTGACGTGCCGCCTTTTCAAAGTGGCGCAATGATGTCGACTATCTGTAGATAGTTACTGACTGAGTCAAGCTCCAGGTCATCATGGAGATCCACATTCCTTAGGAACCATGGTGCTCCGACGGTTATCCTACAAAAACGGGATTGAATGATTTGAAGGGGTTTCAAGATAGTGCGGGCCGCGTGAGCGAACTTTGTAGAGTGTCACCTTATTACGAAGGGACAATTTACCTACTTCGCTTGCAAATCATGGGAAAGAGGCGTCCTAGTATGAAGGCGGCACGGTCGCATACCGTTCTAATGTGGGGTCGGAATGTCATCGCTCTGTCGAGGTTTACGCCTAGATATTTGATCTTCGAGACCCACGGTATGGCCAAAGAAAGTGATGGGGCAAATGGCGGGGGTGTTAACGCGCTTATTAGGGAGTGGGCTGCCCGAAGTGGTATTCGGAGGGCGACCCCTTTTGAGGTTGATGTCAATGCGCCTTCCGGAACCACTGTCCCATGGTGGCTGCTGCGATCTGGAGTCACCGATGCAATAGCGACTTCTTCTTACATTGGTATTGGTAGATAGCCGTGCCAATGATGTACCTATAATTGTTTAGCCTTTTTTAATATCAGGTGTACGTTGAGTAAAGATGTATGTTTATTGATGTTTTAAATAGTTTAATTTAATTATTGATTATTATTGGGCGATTGTTTGTATGTTTCGCTGATTAATTTGAAACAAATCAGCACGCAAATTTGTTTAAAACTAATTTAATTTCAGGCAGCGAGCAATGGACCCGTTTCTCCATTGATCACCGACACCATCCGCAGTAACATCCAGTTTGGTGATTCTGAAATGAACGGCGGAAGTCCTACGCACTCCCCCGCCAAGATGATGAACGGAAGCGCTTATTCGACACCCAGCCGAGGTGAGAGGGAGCCAGCCGAACATTGTGAGTCGAATTTTATGTAGGCACGAAAAAGCACGACTATGGACACAGGTTGCGGTGATAATAATAAATGAAACATCACGAATGTAGAACTTATCTAATTTTTTTACTACAACTTCTTATGGACGTAAGATTTTTTTGGAAATATATCTCGTTTTCTAAGATTTCTGTAATTGAAATTCACTGTTGATTCTACGTTCTGGATGTTTTTCTTTAGCGGGGTCAGAAATATATGGTTTTGTGCCTGAAAATAATTCACTTGTTCGTCATACATTTACTATATATGTGTACACTCATGCACGCTAGGATGATATGCTTCATTATATGATACATAAAAGCATTTATTTACTAACAAACAATCTTTTTTACTGTAAAATATTTAACCGCTGTAACAACACATTGGTAAACCGTCTTTTTAAAGTACATATTATATATTTAAATGGGCTTTAAGATTAAGGGTATAATGGTAAAGCTAACATAATAATTGCAGGAAACATTTACTATCTACAAATCAAAAATTCCGAATAAAAAGTGACAGTCAAATGCAATACGCAACAAATAGATTATGGTCTGTTAGGTTATTATTTAAGTTCGAATGAAAACCGATTGTTCTCTGAATGATCAGCGTCATACACGCCACCGAAGAGGAATCCAGTGACAGGCGATGGAGTGCCTCTGACGCCGCTGCGTCGCCGTCATCCGGCTGCGAGCCTGCGAGGTGCCGAACCAGACTTTGCTGATCCGTACCTATCTTACCTGTTAAATCCCCAACCGACCCATCGATATTTTACTCGTGAATGGCCACCGCGTCCCGCCAATTACTATGTTGAATCCACTACAAAACCTGCTTTAAATATTCAACACACGCCTTACGCTCTTCTTGGTTTAAAAACTGATGACCCCGAAAAAGACCATCCAGTTATCGATTCCGATTCATTATCGCCTCAACCAATTTTAGACAGACATTGGCCTCCGTTTCCGGCACAACATTATCTTGAACCTTCTGAATTGAAGGTCCCGTACCATCCCTTGCCGCCATATGCTTTTGTCGGTATGACGTCAGTCTTGGGCGAGAGGCCACAGCCTGATTATAAGTATAACCCGATCCCGACATTAGATGGACGAATCGATCCATTTTTAGTTGCAAATTGTGATCCACCTCCCACACTTTTCAAATATGATCGCGATGCCATGATTCCAGATATGACCCTCTTACAAACTCCATTGATTCCGGGTCCCCACACTTTGACAGGTTTCCCCCCAATATTCCATAAGTACGTCCCTGGGTACCTATTTAAAAAGAATCGGCACGGAGAAGACTTCAATCCTAAGACGTACTTTGTAGATTATGTTCGCCGAAGGGAGATGGGTGGGTGTTTAATTTCGACAGAAGGAATGGCTTTTGCACATCTGATGAAATGAATTATTTTCATTTTGAACTGTTGTAGCTTTTGCATTTATTTTATTTTGCTGTCTGTGAAAGAAAGAAAAAAAGAACTGTGGAACAATTCCTTCAAGTCATCAAATTAAGCACTCACCGTCTATTATTATTTGCTGTTTAGTATCGGTATTCAATACAACGAATACAATGCTTTAGGACCTGTTAGACTAATAGTTTGTTCACTTAACTGCTTTGTTGTTGTCGTTGTGTATTGTATTTTAAATACTATGTATTAAGATATATTGAACTTTTTAAGAATAAATTGTTGGGTTATTTTGCCTGCTATAATCATAATATGTTTATTCCTCTTCAAAATTAGATATTGTGACTATGTTTTAGAATAATATCGTAGTCGAGTAACAATCTAGACTATTTATTAGAATCTTTTTGTCGGAATTATTTGCATGGTAAAATTCTTCTTGTTGAAATAATTATCGTAACTTTGCATTTTTCTTCGAAACACTTAATTTTTACTTCACTAATAGTTGGAATAATAAAATTAGACTACAAGAGTAATTTGAAATAGAAATGTAAACACATTTATAAAAAGAAGATTCGAACTCTAATTTTTAAATTAACTTTTTCAGAAGGCAACCCAATCACCGGTGACGGATACAAGTCGATGAACGGGCAAATGAACACAATGACGTCAATTAATGGCACCAGCAATATTATNATTTTTACTTCACTAATAGTTGGAATAATAAAATTAGACTACAAGAGTAATTTGAAATAGAAATGTAAACACATTTATAAAAAGAAGATTCGAACTCTAATTTTTAAATTAACTTTTTCAGAAGGCAACCCAATCACCGGTGACGGATACAAGTCGATGAACGGGCAAATGAACACAATGACGTCAATTAATGGCACCAGCAATATTATCTACTACAACCGCGTGCCGCCCGGCGGTTATTCATCTGGACTTTGGTAGACTACTCACTAACTACTACTCTATCTATACCCACCATGACGTCTTAAAAGCGAACCGTTATGAACCTTTACATAAATAAAAAACCTGTCATCTAATTTATTTGTACGTAAAAGTCGCAAGGTTTTTTTAATCGATTCTAAATGGCGATTCTGAATGGTTTGCACATGAATCAAACATTCATTTTGCAGTATTATCGTCTAACTTGGCATATGTTGCATTGTGAATGTCTGGTTTAAAAAAATTAAATTTAGCGACTTATTATTATAACTCAATCGTCGATCAACTATCTCGACATTTACAGTAACGTAAATAATACTTTTTGGTTCCTCATTCTTGCTTAAATTATGATGACACTTCTCAGTTAAAGCTAAATTTTAGCATTTCTAAAATGCACGCATGTAGATTGGTTTCAGATTATATAAAATGTGAGAGTGAGGTACCTATTTTTTTGTTTTATAAGATTATTAGTAAAAGTATTTAAAATGCATTTATTTCATTATTTCTCATAGTTTGTCGATTCAATTCGAGTAGTGTTGGCAAAATTAGTAACGCAATAATGCACGTCGCGTCCGTAAAATACCAATGGGTATATGTTGTTAATCAAATCCTTAGCCTGACCCAGTAACGATTTCATTCGAATAATTTAGAATAGAATTATAGATATTTTTGTAATAATAATTATTCGATAGTGTAAAGACATTAGTGTCGTCGTTCCATTTTCAAAACAAATCGTCTCCGTGACCAGTGACATAGTGAAATGTCATTGGTTAAATATGAATTGAAAATATACGCTAAGCAGTTAAAAGGTTTAAACAAAAAAGTACTCTTGGCACTTTACGATTATGTTATCCCAATGATATTGTGAATTAGGAGTGAGGAAACGTATCAGCAATATACCAAAACAAATAGTGCCTTGAACGGTGTTGCAATAAAATTCTTCAAGAATTGTAGGTTTGCGTTGGTAACATTCAGCGTATACATGAGAAATGATTATATTATCTATATTTGACAGTATAGAAATAGTAATCATATGGCACTCGGACTAAAATGGTGAATCTGGCAAATGAATTAAAACATATTATAATTTTTGCGAAACTATTTTAATTTTAAGACTCTAATATGACTTGTTAAATTCATTTTATAGTAATATTATAAAGATTTTTTTTAAATGCATTTATTTTCTCTTTTTAAAAGTTTATTTTATTTTCTACTCGTTTAGTTTTGTCTATAGATGGAATTGATGGTAGATTATCTGTTAACAAAGTATGAATGAGAATTGAATAGATTGGTATGTACCTACCTAAATAATTTATAATTTTGTGTAATCTCTAACATATATTTGCCGAAAAATAAGAAATATAAATTTTCAATAAACTATTAGAAATATCTTGTATGTTGGGAGTCGTTGAGTAGGTCGAGTAGTAAAGATATGTAATTGTAGAATTAGCGTAATAAGCATATCAACTTTCATAAAAATCTCTTAATGTTTCTAACGTACCTTATCACTGGCCTAAATGTAACAATGTTAATAGATAATAACCATTATTTCATAATAAAGTTTTTTTATTAATTCAATGAGTATTTTATTGTTTTATCCTTGTATAAAACAAAGTTCAATCGCTACCTACTTTTTATTAAAGTAGTCGAGTAATATGATTTGGTGGTAGTTCAAACGATGCTGAATACAACGGTAGGTGGCGGCTTGGCTCTGCTCCTGGTATTGCTGAAGTCCATGGGCGACGGTAACCACTTACCATCAGGTTGGCCGTATGCTCGTCTGCCTTTTCGTCTTACAAATAAGTAGGTACCGATTTGCTGTTGGCGACTGTCATGGGCTGTGATGTACGTCAGCGACGCGACCTGATGGGCGGAATTGACTTCTGCGAACGCACTACCTTGCAGAAGCATGGCGGGGGTCTCGTTGAAACTATTGTCGGTACATTAGGCTAATACTTATCCGTGTGCTTTTTCTCTCTCTCTCTCTTCGATCGGTTCCTCACTGCTGAGGTTCGTGACTCCGTCCGATTTCGTCAACCAACTGTCTCCATCGATCCCGCCCTGCAGCCCGGTGGAGTGCGTCGCTGATAGGTATCCCCAGTTCCTCCGCTATTTGGTTCGACCATCGTTTGGGACCTCTACCCCTAGGCCTTTTTCCCTATATTTTACCGGTCACCACAAGGCGTTCCAAATTGCTGGTATCCCTACGTGCAACATGACCAAAATACCGCAATATTCTTTGTAGGCAGATTGTGGATAGACGTTGAATCTTTTCTATTTTTAACTGCCTGAGAATAGATATGTTGGTGCGGCGGGCCGTCCATGGTATTCGTAGCATACGTCGCCAGCACCACATCTCAAAGGCGTCGATTCGCCGTGTGCTTAGTGCGAGTTTTTTAACGTTCTCGATAGCGTAAAAGTTAGCTCTGTTTTGTATGGAGTTGGAACGTTTGCCTACGTTTGCCGCTAGGGGCACTGTCCCAACTGCATACAAACGTGAGTTAACTTTTACGCTCTTGAGAGCGTTAAAAAAACTCGCACTAAGCACACCGACCGTGACGGGGCAAAGCACGACGGCGGCTTCGTCGTTCGAAGCATGTCTTGTCAGATCTCCCGGATTCACTCTCGGTGATTTTAGGCCCTTCAAGCACCGGTCACCGACCTCGTCGCACTCGTAGATTACGACGAAGAGTTCAACGAGCGAACTAACCCATAGACACAGCCCACTGAGTTTCTCGCCGGATCTTCTCAGTGGGTCGTGATTCCGATCCGGTGATAGAAACATCGATGCACTGCTCTCACTAGGGCTAGTGTTAGCCAATTCTCTCAGGTTAAGCCCCTGAGGTCACCTACCCGTCCGGACGTAGCTAAAATAGCCCCTTGGTGTACCAGCGAATAGGTAGAGAGAAAAAAATAGGTTATTATGCCTACTTAATCTTCAAATTTGAAGCCCAAAAAGTTTTTAGAATTGAAAACTAACAAATATTAATGATTTGTTCTTATATTAACATTCACATAGAATAAAATTTGGGTCAAAGATTTAAGGGTCTATACTTTCTCCTGCTTCTAAGCTTGTTGTTTTTTTATTACTCTTGCTTGGGTCCTTGTCAAGGGATTCAATTTCAAAAGTCACGGGTCCGTCGTTCTGTATGCAAACTTGCATGTAGGCTCCAAATAAACCATCTAAAAGTTAAAAAAATATCAGTTAGATGGGCAAAATAATTCACAACACTTACGCAGTTTTCCCAGAGCCCATCACAAGGTGAATGCCAATATCCACCCTGAGACGTGAAGTTTTAGTTTTTGCTACTGTAATAATCAGATAACTGCCTGTTCTTCTGTTAGTCTCTTTTAAAACACCCTTCGAAACAGCTGGGGTAGTGCTATAAATAGCAGATAATCAACTGATTTGTCCAACATGTCTTTTTTTGGATTTAGTTTTTGTAGCCTAAATGGAAAGGCTCATCATGGCTGACTCTATAGGCCTACTGGTAGGTACATCAGGCCCATAGACATCAGCGCCATGTGTGCATGGGTGGAACAAAACTGGATTGAGACCAAAGCTGGCATGAGATATAGATAATATTGGTAGTAACCTTTTATTTTATCAGACACATATGCGTCTTTTAACATCTGCAGAAATTTCTCGTAAAATTCTTTAGATTGGTCACCAGGCATTGCATTGTGGAAGTCTGGTTTGTTACCCTGAAATTTTATAAAAAAAATAACATAATTTAAAAAAAAAACACATGGATAAAAAAATTAAATGCTTAAAATAATATTACAGTCAAAATCTGTTATAACGACATCGAAGGGACTGCTCATATTCGTCGTAAAAACCGATAGTCGTAACAACCGGTGATGTTTAATGTGTATCGTGCAAGTACAAACAAATCGATAGGGAATTAATGGAAAAATATATTTATATAATACGCGATTTTTCTTCAATATTCATTTGTTTTATTTTTCTTTGCGACATCTTGAAAGTTTCACGAATAACTCCACCAAGTTTAGGTGCGTCTTGTATATAGATAAGTAACAAACTAACTGAAGAGATATGAAGAAGCGGGCTTTGCATGCACGCGACTACCGCATGCACGTGTTTTGTTTCTAAGAATTAGAAAAGACCCTACACTAAACTAAATCCTATTGTTTTCTTTCCTGATTTTAAAAGCCATTGAAGTCAAATGTGGATACCTATTCAAATTGTTTACAATACAGCTTAGCCGGTCGTTCTAACAGATATAATTCTCCGAAATATTAGTTAAATGTGGTCGTTTTATGAGGTATGTCGTTATTACCAATGTCGTAGAAAGCAATATTTTTAATAAGGCGGTCATATGGCATTCAGCCGGGACCTTTGTTCTTGGTTATTATAACCGGCATGTTGTATTAAACGATGTCGCAGTAAACGGTTTTGACTGTACTATCATTCTTTAATAAAAAACACTAGCAGCTTTGCTGATGCAGTTGAATGTGCTTGTAGTGTTTTTGATTTATTCCATTCAGGCACAGTAAGCAGATTTTACTGGTGGTAGGACCTCTTGTGAGTCCGCACGGGTAGGTACCACCACCCTGCATATGCCTGTGAAGCAGTAATGTGTTTCATTCTGAAGGGTAGGGCAGCCGTTGTAACTATACTGAGATCTTAGAACTTATATCTCAAGGTGGGTGGAGCATTTACATTGTAGATGTCTATGGGCTCCAGTAACCACTTAACATCAGGTGGGCTGTGAGCTCGTCCACCCATCTAAGCAATAAATAAATAAAAACATAACATTTTTTCTTTGATTTAGTAACAAAGCAGTATAAAATATGATCTAAATAATGTGTAAAATTTATACAGGGTACAATATCATTTTTGGTATTATTAGCAGTGGTATTATTATTATTATTTTTGTTCTTTTTTTGTACACACTTATAAAAATTGATTATTGTCAGAGAGAAGATGTTTGAGGTATAAAATAATCCAAAATTGTTTAAAAAAGAAAACTTTGATATTTGGATGTCATCAAACTTTAAAATTGTCTTGGATTTCATTTTTATTGGTTTATTTATGATTTAAATAATGTCTTGCTTACTTTCCAAGTATTATATAATGTGAATTGACTGACACATAATATTTCAAATTGTTTATCAACTACTGTTTTCTTCCATCTCTTAGAGGACTCGTCATCAAATAACTTGATACTTAGAATCTTCCTCACTCTGAAATCATAAAATTAAAATTTAGAAATTGAGTAGATCTTGATGACAATACCGTTATTGAATTAAAAACAGGTTGTTTTCAAGACTCATTTTTCTGAAGTTACTTCATCATCTACATATATAAAAAAAAAAAACTCACTAACTAGCCTGTAGCAGCCATGTTGTAGTATGAGCCATGCTCCTTTTACAGCTTAACACAGTGTGATATGGGCCAATAATAATATAAATACATTGAATAATTTGGTTCATATAATTGAATAGGATACAATTTTTACTATTATTAGTTTTTTTTATTTTCTAATTGCTCTTGTAAGAAGACAAGCATACTGCCGATGTGATAGTATGTGGTTACTATCGCTCATGGAAGTCAGCAATGCCAGGGGCAGAGCCAAGCTGCTGCCTACCATTAAGTACTCTCCACAAGCCTCATTTGAAGGAAACATCATAGGGCTTGGGATATACTGTGGAGGGGAGCTTATTTCAAAGCATTCGTTTTCACTATTCTAACCTTATGACTAAATGCGAAATTTACATAAAGATATTTTACAGTTTAATTTCATGTTTTATGTCTTTATATTGTTTTTTACAATTTGAATATTTTAGTTAATGATCACAGGATAAAGTATACATTTCAATGTCTATAAGCTTCACTTAATATTTAACACCTAGCGGACCAACAAAACCCAGTAAAATAAAAAAGGAACCTTCCAATACATACTTATATTTCTTTATAAATATAAAAGTTAGATTGTTTGTAACACGTTCACATCTTAAGAACTCAATCATTGTGAAATTTTGCCTACACGTATTCAGAAAAACAGGGTTTCTTTCATCCAGAATTTTTATTTATTCCGGATGCATATTTTTCTACAATAAAGCGAAGGAAGCCGAAACTAAAGGCTAGTACTTACATATATTCCATATCTTTGACAGTATCATATTTGGATATGCCGATAAGTATGCATAGACCTTGTTCTATGTTACTAATGACTTCACCATTTACTAGGAACAAAACAAATACTAAATAGGTAGGTACTGCTTTCAAAAATCAAATTAATTACGACTTGGGATGATATGATTATTAGACGATTTTTGAGGAACCCATCCTTAATTGAGTAATGCTGGTGGTCCAGAGGACCATCAACTTTACCATGATGGATGTGTGAAGTCGCGGACTAAGCCAGTAGGAAGTATGCTGAAGAGAAATAACCTCAAAATATTAATATTCAGAATTCAGAAATATACCTATAACTTTGGCATTCATTACTCGTTGTATTAGTGCTTTCATTTTTCTATGGCTCCTGCTTACTAAATTTGCAAATTTCTCATTTCAAAACAAATGCTCTCAATTGTGTGAAACTTGAATTGTTTTGATTGTTGTTTTTTTTAAGTGATTTTATGACCTGGTAAATGAGACCTTTAAGTTATGTCTTATTTTAATTTATATTCATATTTTTATGAAAAATGATATTATGGAGTGAAATGAAATAAAGATGATTAATTTGAGACATTCATCAACTGGGATGAAATTAAATGAAATGAAATGGGATGAAATATAATCTCAGTAAAATGGTGGTCATTTACTAAAAAAAATTCCGTGGACTTTTTGGAAGATCCCGAGAAGTTACATCCAGCAGCTTTGTTTCATTTTCCCACATTTGTGCACTTTCACAGATATTAAACAGTTAATAAACCGTAATTATTACACATTTAAGCCCGAAGAAACACTAAATAGACAAAATAAAACAAATCACACAACTTCACTCATCGCGTTCCCGCCAAAAAGTCCTTTTGATTGTTGTTGATTCGTATTTATGACAGATAATGGACAGATAAAGGGATCAGTGCCCATACAGAAAAATCCTTTGGAACAGATGTCTGAAATAAGAACGTGTGCCAGTTATAATCGTCAGTTTAACAAGATTATAGCATTTATAGCGGTGCTTTACTTAATGTTAATAATATAATGCTTAAAATTTGAAATTCAGTAAGTTTAAATTACGCAGAGTTCATAATTATAATACACTTAATATTTTTAATTGGCTGAGTTTGTTTTATCGGTTTCTTCAAACTGCGGCTCTTTGAGAAAGTGATGGTAAAGTTTACTTTGACTTTTATAAATGACATAGAACTTGAATTTGAAAAGATCCTAAGGGTTGAAAGGTCGTGAAACTTTATGCCCTTCTCTTTATGAGACTCTTCATGAGAGATAAGAATAAAAGCACCTACTGCTCAGTAATATTTTAAACTAATATTTTGTACGCCTCTATATACCTAGGTATATTATTAATAACAAAATAATATGTAACAATACATGTTAAAATCAAAATTAATATTTGAAAATTTCGTTCTGCCGCTTGACGAAAGATGGCGCTAAGCGCAGTATTTAATTTTTTTTTTATGTGGCGTTTTTTTTTCTATCTATGCTGATATTGGAGGCTATTTCAGCTTCTTTTTGACGTGTAGGTGAGCTCTCTGGACTCAAGCCGGAGGTTTTACTAGCACTGGCCCTAGCAAGAGCATTGCTTTGCAGAATCTACCACCGGATCGGAAACGCGACCCACTGAGAAGATTCGGCGAGAAACTCAGTGGGCTGTGTCTGTGGGTTAATTTACTCGCCGAGCCCTTCATCGCAAGCGACGGGTTCGGCAAGGACGGTAATCAGTGCTTGAGGTACTCAAAAGCACAGTTAATGGATTTGGACTTTGAAGTAGAACACAGGTGATATTTGAAGAAAATGAGCAGTGAAACAATAGTTTTGGAAATAAAACAACAAAATCGAATATCAAAGACTAGTGTATTTTTAATGAATAATAACAGCTAAAACACGTGAAAAATTTTGAAGGCTTAATCTACACAAGGAGTTTTACCAACAAAATATGTATAAATAATCTTAAGCCTAAGCAATAATACTTTTTAAAGCAAATATGATGTAAATTTTGTACACAACAACCGTTTTTGATTTTCTAATTATGAAGTGTATTATCTATGGAAGTGACGTCATACATTCTCCCTAGTCAGTCAGTGACACACATTTTCAAAAACTGACATGACAGAATTGAACTTCTAAATTATAAGTATTTTAAGGGAATTAAAATTTTATGTTTACATTAAATTATAATCATATTTTAAATAATCAAATTCTGAAAACCTATGAAAATAAAAACATTTTTAATTTAAAACCTTGAAACACTTTTGTGTATGTATACCTAATAAGGAGTTATTTCGTTTTAAACTCACTAAAGTAATTTGTAATCGAAATAATACAATTTAAAAATTTATCACACGAAAAGTTAGAAAATTTAATTTAGAAATGTAAGTAATACTTTTTTGTGTACATTACATCGACTAAAAAGTATAAGTAAATATTTTAAAATGAACACAGTTTTTGGTAGTCTGTGCTAACATGGATATAATTAATAATTCATTAACTAAATATTAAATGCAAACTGTATGTATTAAGTGTTGTGTGACAAGTGTATTGAGATTGAAATTGAAAATTACTTACGAAAATGAATGAATTGTATACGAGATGCATATCTACCTACTTCGGTGCATTACCCAATTCTTTTCATTTAAGGACTATTCTATAGCAATATTGAACAAATCTTTTGCTCACGATATGTAGTTTATGATCAAATGAGCGCTTTGAAACTACGTCAAACTGACATTTCAAAGTAGCATCGTGTGGAATAGCAAATGAATTATTTTGACAAAGTTTTCATAATGCAAAGATTGCCATGCACCAACACTTAATACATTGATTACATAAGCTTCCACTTTTAATGTTTAACGCGTAAATTACGAAATTCAATCAAAAATCAATCTAATCTTAATATAAGTTTAAACGATTAAGAGTATTCTTTAAAAACCATTTTATTGCCTTGGTCTCTATTCATTAAAAAAAAAAACTTTAAAACCGCCATTTTGAAAAAAATTCTGCTTGTTGTTCTAAATTAATTTAGAAATCTTGTATATATGGATTACAAATTGATGAATGAAAAATAATATTTTTTTGCGAAATGAATGCCATGTTTGAATACAGAAAATGGAGCGGTAGAAGCGGATTTTGAACGATTTCTTTTAAATCATAGAAACGAAGGCAACATTACATATTAAGAACATCAAACAGCCTTTTAAATACAACTTATTATGTAACAGTACAGCTTATTAATATCTTATAATTATAAAGAACAGTACACATTATTATATAATTATAATAAGCACAACATTTTTATTTAAGACACTGATTCGTTAATATTGCCGACAGGGAAATTAGAACTACCCACATAGAAAGCTTTCAAAAGAATAACGAACATTGTACAATGAATTAAATACAAAATGTCATGAAAATAACTACAAAATCATTGAAACGTCTCTAAACTATTTACTTTTTTGGATAAATAATAATAGCTTCTTTAGTTAGCATAAAACCTTCAAGTAGGTATTGAAAGAATAAATAAGAGATCCCGAAATATGTTCTCTTGAACTTCAAAAAAAAAAACAACACCTTAAAACTACTAATCTACTAATAAAAAATCATAACAGATCCGTTTTCATCAACATGATTTTTAGACGCAAACTTCTCTCAGGCACACTTCAAGCAACAGCTGCGTTGATTTTCAAGCGTATTTTTTTTCATATTTCACATCGCCTTTCGCCGTTCGCATAAAGAACGAGTCGTTTTAATCAAAAACATGTCATTGTAATCAAAATGTAAATAACAAATGATTTCCGCCATTTTGTTTTTTGTTGTTCATAGATTTTACGAACTTTCAGAATTAGATTGGGGCTCACGCTTTGGGCTCCACTTTGACCTGTACATTCTTTTCGGCTGCTAATAGCTTAAGTTGCGTAGGTTGCGCACCGTACAAACGGACGTGTTCCATATAGCGCCTCCTGTTCTCAGGGTTGCTCATTACGGACTGTATGTACTGTGACGTTTCCTTTTGAAGATCAATGATCTTCTGTTGGATCAATCTGTTCTTGTGCATCAGCGCTACGGTCTTCCAAGCGAGCTCTAAGATGACGCGGTTTTGGGCGGCCTTGTCGACCGTTGGAGGGCATGGCGACGAGTTAGACTCGTCGCTAGTGGACGGGGAAGCGATCCTTTGCAGACGCTGTATACGTCTTGCTTCGCGTAGGCGAGTANTTTCCTTTTGAAGATCAATGATCTTCTGTTGGATCAATCTGTTCTTGTGCATCAGCGCTACGGTCTTCCAAGCGAGCTCTAAGATGACGCGGTTTTGGGCGGCCTTGTCGACCGTTGGAGGGCATGGCGACGAGTTAGACTCGTCGCTAGTGGACGGGGAAGCGATCCTTTGCAGACGCTGTATACGTCTTGCTTCGCGTAGGCGAGTAATGTGGGAACCTGCAAAGAGAAGAAAACGATTGTTAGTTTTTTTTTTGAAGATATGACGTTGATATTGATAATCGTTTTTTATCCGCCCTTGTAGGCACACGAACACACAGTTCATCTGTAGGTGAGTGGTTATCATCTCGCTTAAACGTCAGTAATGCTAGTGGCACAGTCAAGCCGCTACCACTATTGAGTACTCTTCGCCAACCCCGTTTGAAGCAAGAAAAAAAAATATTTTATTTTATTTCATAGATGGATGAAATAAGTCACGACATCCGGTAGCAGCTAGTAGTTATCTGAGCTCACAGCAGTCGCTCCTACCCTATACGTCCGGGCTTTCATTGGGGTTACACCAACGGAAACCAATAACAAAAGAAAACGCAGAACCATAATTAATATATCTTTACAAGTAGCTTAGGTAAAGAAAACTTAGTCAATGCTTTTTATATTACGAACTTATGTAACGTGTTAGTTCTTAAAAAAACACTACGATTCTAAATACATCATCACGTAACGTCTAAAATTGCAACGACTTGAAAACGTGACCAATAGCCTCAACTTGTTTACTTGTATAAAAAACCTTCAAAGAATTATTCATTATGAAATATCTATTGGAAACAAACATCGCGTTATCAGCGCGTTCCTCACGTTTTGTTGTGACGCACGTATTATTTTAGTTCGAGATAACTGTCAGTTAAAAATAAATTTAAACAGACGGTTAATGTAGACAAAAGTGCATTCTATAGCGTGGCATTCTTAGGTTCGAATGTGGAACGAGGTCATCTCAGATGAGACTCATGCGTTTTAATATCAACACAAGACTGTTAGACTTTTAATCATTAAATTACATTATATTATTGTCATTCTTTGCGGAAAACAGCGCACTATAGAATTGTTTTCGGGTTTTATTTGTTTTTACACGAACATTGTTTGGCAACATTTACGTTAGGCCATTGCATCGATGCACTGCTTTATAAAATTAATGTATTCGGGCTTCTATTTCATAATGATTATCGGTAAACATATTGTTGTCAACATGTGTTGAAAGAAATTGCACCTCCGTGTTACAATAACAGTAAATTATACAGTTTCAACTTTCCGATATTACAATGTAGTGTTTGATATCAAATCAAACGAAAAAGTCATTAATAAAAATAAAAAAAAGGCCTTCAAATTTATTCAACAACCATATTATGAATAAGCTGAATGTTTAAGAATACAAGGACAATAAAGGTTTCATGAATCCATGTTTAAACTCTGATAAGGACCTACCTAAACACTTGAGAAAACATTCAGAGTCACGTATGTTTCACCATACAAAACTCATTGTGTGACGAAATTATAATAATTAGCATGTGTTCGAATTGCGTAAGATACCTATCTACCTTCTTATTATTTTTTAAAGGGAAGTGTGAAATGTAAATTTATGTTTTAACATTTCAGATACGGAACATTAATAACCAGCCGGGCTAATGGCAAATAGTTCACGTAGAGATATTCAGATCTACTAGGTATATGTTAAACAGGCAACTAGGCTCACTTAAATCAAAGTTACCTGGAAAAGCTTTCGATCGTGTTCTTTATTGAGCTGCATTATAAGAATTGCAATTAACAACAACTTTGCAAATTTAGAAATATATTTTTTATTTTATTTTTAATTGCTCAGATGGTAGGACGAGCTCACAGCCCACCTGGTGTTAAGTGGTTACTGGAGCCCATAGACATCTACGCCGTAAACGCGCCACCCACCTTGAGATATAAGTTCTAAGGTCTCAAGTATATTTACAGCGACTGCCCCACCCTTCAGACCGAAACGCACTACTGCTTCACGGCAGAAATAGGCAGGGTGGCGGTACCTAGCCGCGCGGACTCACAAGAGGTCCTACCACCAGTATAAAATGTAGTATCAGATATAGCTGAAATGATATTCAGAAATAGCTGAGCTAAGAATTTAGTCGCGGAAAATTCAACTGAAATATTGATTTCAATTTCGAAGTGTTTTCGAACAATGCCGGTATAGTCACGTTATTGAACGATATGCGTTCAAAAACGCCAGCAAAAAGTGCGATGCTCGTGTACCGACCACGTGACACGGCCACGTGGACTTTCAATGCAATGGGTTCGGAAAGTGCACTGATTTTGGAGAGGTAGGGTGGAGCGTTCGTCTTATTTGGAGACCGGTTTAGGGAGAAAGTTTTAATCGATTAAGGGATTTATCGATCGATATTGTATGTATTCAATTCATGCTTAAGCATTGTTTGTATTAATAATATTCGTGCTACAATCGTTCTCTGTGAAAATTGCAAAATTTTAAATTAAATGGAATGGAAAGCACCAGAAGTATCAACCGGATAAAAGATACGCGAAGACGTAAAATTGGAATTAGTCTTTGTTGATTCCAATTTTACCTCCCTATCTATGGCTTTCCATAAAATTACAAATGTGTAGCCGACAAAAAAACATAAGAGTTTCGTTGTTAATTGAGTTATATGTGTTTTTACGTGCGATCAGTGTAAAAATCGATCCGTGAACCATTTTCTTGTTAAAAGAGTTAAAAGTCTTAGTATTTTCTTACTTGTTAGTCCTCTTTTAATTATTGTACTACGTTATTAATTTATTTAGTTTAAACTAAAGCCTATGTGAAATTGAATTGAAAAATATGTTAACATATTTTTCAAAGATACGTACACGCTGAGGTATTCTGATTTTTGTTTTTTACATTAATTAATTACTTAGATCACATTAGATTCATTTAAATCTGCATATGTCGTAGTTTATTAAGCTTGTCGATTGATTTATGAATTTGAAGAAAGTCTTTAGTAATTATGAAGTTGAGACCGTCTAAAATTTCTAGATCTGGAATTATTCATTTCTTGCTCACTCTAGATAACCTCCAGTCTTATCCTGAGTCAGTATGTAAGATGCTTAAGATAGTTAGATATTTATATATTATTAACGATATTTCGAAAGATCAATCCGTATTAGTACAGCTTATTTTGTGGTAATAATTTTGGAAATTCCTAAACGTGTTTGTTAGCTCCGGTATTCTTAGGAGTTATCTTAATTCTTTTGTGTTACTGTTTAATTAATGCAGCGGATCCTTGGTAGTTAGTTACATTTTTCGAAATGGCTGACAATTTCAAATAAAACTCTTAATATACATTTTAAGAACAAGCTAAGTCATGCATCAAAAGAACATACTGTTTTAAGAGCACTTCAAACCTAGTTACTTAGTGCTTAAAAAAAAAACCATGAATTATTTACGCTTCATTTTCAGCATTGTTAAAGTGTACATTGAAGTCTCATTGAAAGCGTTACAGTACAATGGCAACAAAAACGAACGAAAGATTCGAGATTGATCTACTACCACACAAAACACGTTTAAGGGAACGTGATTGATATCATTCAGTTCGAAAAATAAACCGTAACGTGTATTTTGTACACGCTATGAGGAAACATGACTGGCTTGATTCGTTAGGTGTTTAATCACAGATAAAAATACTATTAGTGAAAACGAATGTTTTAAATTTACGTAAACTTACAAATCTCGGCAATACAGATAAAGTAATACGTACAGATTATCACAAAATACAGACATTACTTTTAACAATATTAAGTCTATGCACAGTGATCGAAATCGGTTTCCATTACTGATTTACACTGGCTTAATTTTTTTTTAGATCATTCCTCATTTAGTAAATCATAAAGTACACTCAAAAATGTAGGAAAAACTTCACTTTAGAAATTTATCCTCAATTAGTCTTTCAATCGCTCTGATAGATTGAAGGGCCATTATCTAGAGAGGAATTATTATTAATCTTTCATCGGGGAAATCGGGATCCGCAGTAATGAGGAAGACGAGGCGAGATGGAGGGGTCTGTTTAGTCGAAGTACATGTGCTATTATGTGTATATGTGAATTTATCCAAAAAAATCCATGAAAATTTAAGTTAAGTTTACATAGTATAATCCATGTTTACAGATGTGTCGTTCTTTATGAGAATAATATTAGTAAACCCATACAATCCGACCTACATCCAGCCGAGGATCCTATACTAAAGCACTATAGACACAGTTCTCTGCAGCTCTATACTGATCCCGAGCTCTTCTCGTACACAAACAGCACAGATCCGACCTACATCATTGCAATTTGCAAATCTTGAGTGGCAGTAATATTGATCATTGGTTCAGTAGTTACTAAGTTAAAAATATTATTTAATTCTAGTGACGCGGGTAGTTGTCAAATAACAAAAATGGGTACCTACACATAATTAAATGATTTTGACATCGCTGCTATTCTAGTGAATATTTTCCTGCTACGACTCCTAATGCTGAAAACTGTAATATTTCATTAAAAAAAATTCGATGCTGTTGTCATATAACTTTTGCGCGTACATTAACGTATTCAAATATATAAAAAGTCCCTTTTTAAGTACTGACAACAATAATTTGAGGGCCCCGTTAACAAGTTAACCTTCAAAGTTAGTGCACATGAATCATCATAGTAAAAAGTGTACTTGAATACTCCCTTCCTTTGTAGATTACAAGGCAATAAGTGTTAAAATCCAAGCTACCTTTTGCTTCATACCAAGGTTGTTCGAAGCGGTTCAATGATTCGTAACTTAATACAATGGCAAAAGGAAATAATTGGATACTTCGTAGGTAAGTTTACAATAACACAATATTTATTCTTATCAGACTAAAGATTTTTTTGCTTGTTGGATTTTTAAGGCAGATGAATTCAATGACTATTTTGCTTGTAGTCATTTTAAGCTTTAAATAAACAAATTATAAATTAATGTTTTTTTTTTTAATAGCTTAGATCGATGAATGAGCTCTCGGCTCAGCTGGTGTCAAATGGTTATCCGAGCTCATGGACATCTATAACGTAATTCCGCCATTCACCTTGAGACACTAGTTCGAAGTCATAGTTTCTAGACGTAGGAAAGTTACTATTGTCTTGGAGTATTCATAGATTTTTTTTTAAATCTTACGAATCTTTGTAATCTATTGTATTGTAATAAATAAATACTAATTTCTAGTAAAAGTCAGATGGATTTACGCATCCATAGGATTGTTGTGGCGTGCGGACGTGACGTAACGGATTGCCACCTCACAGAATATTCCAACCGTGGGAGTGCGTTGAGACAATCGCTGCAAAGTTGAATGACCCCGATGTAACAATACGGGTACTAGGGGAACAAGCGGCAAGATAATATTTTGAGCGTAAACGGAGTACACGTGCATCAGACGTAATGTAAGGAGATTTAGTATTACTATCTATTCTTGCCCACTGAGTTTCTCGCCGGATCTTCTCAGTGGGTCGCGTTTCCGATCCGGTGGTAGATTCTGCGAAGCACAACTCTTGCTAGGGTTCGTGTTAGCAACGTCATCAGGTTTGAGCCCCGTGAGCTCACCTACTAGTTAAGGCGACGCTGATATAGCTCTCAAGGCTATCAGTTTAGGTAGGAAAAAAAAGAATGTACATATGACACTGCTAAACTAGAACTGCGTGACACAGAAAATGTCACCGTTATTAATTGCAGATGAAACAGAACACGTCATCTCTAGCAAAGTCACCTCCACGACGACCATAGAGTAACGAAGTGACTGTACTAAATTCATAATTTTATGAGTACGATGATGAACATTTATAAGTTCCTGGATGTCTGTATTTTTAGCATACCTTGTTTTTTTAACTTTTGACCTCACATGTACAACCGTATATTTTTTTCTGTTATCTGACGCGCACGTGATAGCCAAGCAAAAATTTTAGTTGTTTTAATATTGAATATCGGGTTCTGTAGAATGTTTTTTATTTATTAAATAAATATGTTACTTATATATTCAATATGTTACTTATAGTTAGTATCACGATACATATAGTTTTTGTAATCATCACTATTATATACTATTATATATTTTATTGTGATTGTATAAATAGTTTTAATAAATTGCTAAGTAAATTACATTTTGATTTTCGGAATTCGTCAATCATCATACAGACAGCTATATTCAATATGTTACTTATAGTTAGTATCACGATACATATAGTTTTTGTAATCATCACTATTATATACTATTATATATTTTATTGTGATTCTATAAATAGTTTTAATAAATTGCTAAGTAAATTACATTTTGATTTTCGGAATTCGTCAATCATCATACAGATAGCAAGTAGATAAGATGTAGACATGTAAACACATTCTTCATTTGAATACTAACAACATAAGTCATAAAAAGGAAATAATACACAATATTTATTTATTTATATATTTTTATATGTATATATTTATGCATATGTCTTTATTTAAGTGCGAGTATTTGTATCTATAAATGTTAGGTATGTTATATTATATATATACGTATATTTAAATAATATCACCTACACCTATCAAGGTTCATCTCTGCATTCCCTAAGGTAGACTGTCAGAGAATGCCTATGGCATTAAGACCGCCTTTATACTGTCAAGTATAGAAAGTTAAAAATAAATAAATAAATAATAAAACGAATTTTTTATAACAAAGCTGTTTCACATTTATGTATATATCCTACAATCAGCATTATTACTATAACAGCAAGTGTAATATTAGTAAAACCAATTAAGCTCCACAATGCTCTCTTTGAAATATCAAACGTGTACTATGTATTTGTATTTAAATTATACAAAACGATGCTTTTATGGGTTTTGATAAAGGCTTACGTAGCCCTAAATTGTGCACGTGATGTGGCTTAACGCAGATTAGAGAAAGTGGGTTCGTCGTGTAGTGTTGCTTATAGAATGTTTTCTTTTTATTCGTATGTTGGTTATGTTTTTGAAGGTGGTGTATTTGTTGGCGAGAGGCTATATGAGGCCGTTAGCATAAAAGTGGCCTATCCTACATTTTTCATATTCGTGGGTCTACTATATTGCAATTTATTTAAAACATAATAAATTTTGATGCAAAACCGGCCTATCCCTATTTCCGTCCATAGATTATACACTTAATATTTGAAAGTTTCGCCCATAGATAACAGTTGGCTTTGTCAACATTATTTTTGCGCGTTTTGTTTTTGCCTATGAGGCAGTGTAAAAGTAAATTCAGACCTCATTGTCTCCATACTTACTATAGTAAGCTCAGGTAAGCTTAGGCCACTACTGCGCTGACGGCCTCATATATAAACAGCTTCTTCAGTAATGAAGTTATTTTGTTTCTCTGATTAGATTTCTTATAGCCTAATCCACTGTGATAATAGGTCTAGTTCAGTTTAAATAGACCATAAAATTGAAATAAAACGTAGAAAGTTTAAAATAAACGTTTCAGGCCTATCACCAACCAACCTCTCTTTTCTCAAAATTTATAGGTTATGTACACGTTTTTCAATTAAATATTTATCCTTTATCTGTGAGAGATAGAGGGAGCCCCTATGCGAAATAGACAGAGTGGGGACACAGCTGTTAATGCCACAAAACAGTCATGACTTTTAGTTTGAAGGTTATTTTAATACACTCGAGACTTAAGTCTCTTGTCTCGGCAATAGGTAAATCTTTCTGCATGATTCTGAATAGCGATCTTATTCGGCGAGCACAGAAGATGGGGTTAATCAATATGCGAGGCGATCAATACGATGTCAAGTACGAGGCATAATGATGTTAATTTTTAATTCCATCTTCCTCATACTCGTTTTATATTGCTGCGGTATGAACAAGACAGAAGGTTAATTCATCTTAAGGAGCAAGTGGGTTGTAAGTGGGCTGCGAAGCGTTATTAAATATTTTAATGATGTCAAGAATAATGTAAGAGTAAGCAAATGAAAAACCAATATTGTTTAACAAAAATAATAGTAATTATGCTATTTTATTTAAGTAATTCCGATCAATCATTATCTAAATATAGAGAACGAGAAGGTGGTAGTGCCCTTAAGATAATATTATTGAGATACAAGTACTGTTATTACGTAGCATAGCATTAAGACTAATTTAATTTATCAGGGTCCTTACGGTTTGCTGGATACATTAATAATATTAATATCATGTACCTATATATTTTGTGGATTTTAACTTTTAAATACTCATGTATGTTCGTATTTTCGATTAGATTCGACTGGGAAGTAAACTAATTTTTAAGCCAAGCGTTTGGAGTAAATTAGAAAAAGTACAAAAATAATTTTAGATATTTATTGTTATACATATATCGAAGCGTGAAATTCTATTTGGTTAAAGTGATTTTTTTTTAAATTTACAGGAGAACAATTTAAAGTATAAAATTTAGAAAAATATCTTAACAAAAAACTTCTTCAACTATTTGAATGGGGTAAACTTAATTAAAGTTCAATTAAAACATACAATTGTTGATACTAATACCAAACATCTTTTTTACCTATACCAGAAGACCTTTAATAAAAAAGATATATGTCGCGTATTAAGCAAAATGTTGCTTAAACTAAATATCTTTTCACTCCTCGATATAGTTTGTAGTTCATAAGCTGAATTAAGTGGTAGTACCAAGAATTAAGTTTAAATACCTGTTATTATTATTATAACAGGTATTTAGACGTATAATAGGTAGCGTAGGTAGATAGCGCATTGCGTGCGGGGTAATGTACCTTTCAGGGTCTTTGCGTTGGCAACATCATTGGTTTGTTTGTATGATGAAACGTTTTTAACATTTTAAATTGTTTACTATTCGATCGAATCTTCAAATGTATGTTCTGTTACTTTGAATGCGCATCGACTTTTAAATGCCTTATTATTGAACGCTATTTATTATTCAAAATGAGGTCATTAATGAGTACATTTTTATTATTGTATCTGTATTTAATTGAAAACTTTGAGGGCCACGTTATGATTGATATCGACGAACCTTGAATTAAAATCTAGTAACACGTGTCCAAATTAGATTTACTGGTTACAATTAGATATGTGATAAATAGTAGATGTGAAATTTGTTATGATCAAGTTATGGTGATAGTAAATATCATTATTTTTGTCATTCCAGTTCTATTCTTCTTTCCGTTTTTATAGGACTAAGGGGCATAATTGCGTTTGTATTTTTCATTTGACTTTTTTTGTTGTTGCTTAGATGCGTGGACGAGCTCACAGCCCACCTGGTGTTAAGTGGTTACTGGAGCCCATAGACATCTACAACGTAAATGCGCCACCCACCTTGAGATAAGTTCTAAAGTCTCAATTATAGTTATAGTTTTCAGTTTTACGACCACCTGTCTCACGTCAGTCCTACTATGGACCCCTATTCCTTTAATTGCCGCGTGAGGACTACATGCTGAGTTAATTAATGGAAGCATTTAATTACAAGTAACAATTTGGAAATACTACAACTACAAATATAAGACAGGAAATTGATAGCTATTAGTCTACTCAATTACCACCGGATAGATTATTCTTGGAGCAAAATTATTATCAAAATTAAAATCAGATTTTTTTTTATTAGGTAGATAAAATTGATAATTCATATTTTAAAGATTCAAAATAAAATCCATTCAAAGCAAAGTTCTACGATTTTAGTTTAAAAGAAAAAGAATATCTCGGATATTACTGTTATAGACACTTTGTATTAACAATGTATAGGAAGATAATACCGTTATGAGTCACACGGGTCAAATTACGCTATATTACTTGGATGGAAACTTAGTCAAGAGTTGCGATTAAGTTTTTGCGGTGAGCAACCTTGTTTTCCGTGTGATAGGTCAGTGACTGGCTAATTGATATAACGGGTAGCTTTGAAATAAACAATGTAATTTTAGCTCACGTTGCTAATCTTTTTTTTGTATCACGTCAGTTTTTTTTAAATATACACAAAGTGATTACGTAATTTTTATTAGTATTCGTAATATGTACATAAAGTCTGACGCTATGTGATGAGGGCGAACCACGTTTTTCGGACTTTTTAACTTTTATTACTACTACTACTCTGCGTTTTGATAAACAATTAGAATTTTTCTAATTTCCAATTTTTGGGAGAAAGTTTGGTGTATATATATAAAAGCGTGTGCATGTATTGTACGTTTTTTTGGAGCTTTATACTATCTTCAATCAGTATTTATTCTATAGGCAGGTGAGGGGAAATTCCATTCTTCTCTTACCCCCCCTATATATAACATGAATATATTATTAAGAATGTATGCATAGTTTTGAAAAATAGCTATTTTAGGTGAACTTTATTTTAGTGCTAGCTTTAGATTATAGTTATTCACCTGTACTCAAATCAGTCTGACAGATGAAAAAACGACCCACCGGTCTTGAGAACTATAGTCACTCATTAAAAATCTTAATATGTATATTGTAAATAGGGTACACATTCATCAACTAACAAAATAACAACATAATAAATTGTAAAAACTGTACAAAAAAATTGTACAGCCAATCCTTTTAAGCTGACTTTATTAAAAGAAGTTTCAATGGAAACCGCTTTAACGATCCTGTATTTTGAGTAAATTTAAGCCTACGTTGGTAAAATTATGTTACTAAGTTTATTTTCATTTATTTTAACGTTACAAATATAAAAAAAAAACCAAAATATTATTTTCCGTTTCAACTGCGTGTACCTATATACTTATATTTAAAATATTTAATTTAAGCTATATACGAATAAGCTGTTCAATTTACTGCAAGTTGTGACTTTGCGTAGAAAACAATAGGTACGTTAGAAAGTCACGATCGCTTCATTTAAAAAATATTAAGAAAGAGAGTCTACTACTAACTACTACTACACTACAAAAGAATCCTTCAATCATAAAAAAAAAACTACAAAAGAAAGCACCTTTTATTATTTTTGGGCAATCGTTTTTGAAATAGCCGTTTCCGATTTATTTTTTAATGTTGACGAAAAATATTTGAAATGACAAACCTTTCTTGATTTTTCTTGTTCTCTTTTCACACATGTTGTCAATAAACAAAATCACAACACTAACAAAAAGGAATAAACTTTATTGAATGTTAACCGAATGTAAAGATCACGCACGAACGTTCTGCATGAAGTCTGAACGGAGAATGGTTTGTTACCGCTCCGTTTGTTTGAATATCGAACGCCCGGCTTATAGCATTTAGCAGCTCCATCGAAGAGCGAGACAGAAAATTGTGTTGTCGATCTGTGATTCATTTTACCCCAAATTTTGAAAAGTCATCTAAGTTAAAAAAATCTGTAACTAACACCATCAACAGGACAAGGTTAAATAAATAATTTTCTTTTCGTCGTATTAACAATCTTTGTCTTCTCAGAAATAGTTTTTCTCATAAACATGTGCTCATAAATAATAAAAAAGACAAAGAACGTGCTATTTATGTATTAAAATTATGTGTTAATTACATCGAAGTAATAATTATAAAGATTAAAGATAATTATTACTATTGCAATAGGTTACTTGACAGATTACCATACCATACATGACATGCCAAGACCATAATTTACCCGAAAAATAGGGAAAATTTTATCAAGGGAGCTTCAAATTCCCGGGCCGATTCCTTTGACTCGCATGGTCCAACACGTGTTGACGCCCCAGTTTGGCGGCGGACTATCTGTCGCACGTGGAGTTACGACACGACGCGACGCTAAAGATTAATAATGGTGATTCCATTTACAATTGAAATAAATATATATTTTTTTTAAAACGTGATGGCACTGATATCCTTGCCTTCATGTCACTTTTCAGAGGACACAAGCAGAAAATTTTGGAACAGTAAGAAAATAATGTTAAAAACTTGCTATAGGAATCAATTTATAAATACAAATATTAATCACGGATATTAGAAAATCACACACACGAAATAAGGGGGCATGTATGTCTAATCTATATATATATAAAAATGAATTGCTGTTCGTTAGTCTCGTTAAAACTCGAGAACGGCTGGACCGATTTGGCTAATTTTGGTCTTGAATTATTTGTAGAAGTCCAGAGAAGGTTTAAAAGGTAGATAAATATCAAAATTCCTTTTGTTTGTTTTAAGTTTATTTTATACAAAAGTTTAGGTCTTTTATTTATCGATTGAGGCACTACGAAGTCTGCCGGGTCAGCTAGTCTTCAATAAAAACTTGGCATACCTTGATTTTTTACATTGTATTAATGATTAAAAAAATAATCAATGGGTTTTAAAGTTTACAAACACTGAAAGTTAAAATTTGTTCGATATATATACGAGTATGTGTATGTAAATATGTAATTGTTATACATCGGGCTTAAATTATGTAATTTTAGGCAGGTAACTAATACCTGTTTTCAATGAATGTTGTGTTTTAACCGTTTTGATAAAAGTTGACTGTTGAGTTTTATTTATTATTAATTTTCAAAGTCTTTCTTACTAATTCTCTAAATGTCTTCGAGTATTTTGTTTTTTAATTTCAAATGCTTAACCATCCACACGACACAACAAGAATGAATTCATCGTTGTTGCTTAATAAAGCAGTTGTTACATACATTATACGTAACTAAGTTATACTCGTAGTCTTATTTAGGATTAGTTTAGTTATTATTACGTTTAGTCTAGTCACTACAGTTTAAAAACCGTAGCTCAACTTCAGTTTGTTGGAGGTTCGTATATGCATTGATGTAGCTATCCAAACTATCCTTTAAACTGGAATATTTTAATTGCTTTTAGTCAAAAAGACTAAAGACCACGGAACGTACGTAATTTTTTTCTTTCGAAATTCCTTTCCTAAGCGTCTTTAAGTCGGATCGTCAAAAATAATAATTTAAGCTTTTAAAATGTCTTAGGGCATAATAAATATCGAAATTCAAATCACATTAGAATTAACCGACCTTTTTTTAATACCATACAGCCAACAGCTATTATATACATTATTCTATATTCGATTAAGGAAAACCAGACGCGTACAATAATTAGAATTATTTTTGTGAAAACTACCGAGTCCACTGTACAAAATCGTTCGTAGCTCCACGGAAAGCGCACGTTGCAGGTGACGTATGAATTGAAAAGGAACGTTCAACGTGGTCCCTGAGTCATGCACGTTGAACATACATGCATACACATCGCACATACGGTGCTATAAAGTCACTTATGCAATTTTTGTTAACACTGAACTGAGTAGGTATGAGAAAATAAATTTTTTAATAGTTATTAGTGAGACGAGAGAGACGTTTGCTTTTACTGATGAATTATAAAGTTTTAGTTTAAATATTATCATTTTGATGTAAAACATCTATAGCCGCACGTAAAACCGATTTCTGGCGTGGCGACGCATGCCGTGGCGACGCGTCGCCATGCGCAATCGACTGTGCGATTCTCTCCCACTCGATCCGGCGTTAAGCCATCTCTCTCGCTACACCGAGCTCGGATACCTATAGTGTATACTCCTTAGTGTATACAGTGTTGTTTACTACAGTACACATAACCTGTGTTTTACTTGAAAACAAATTATTTTTTCGTAATATTTTATTTTATCATTATGACATATTTAGTTCCTATCACAATCTGTTCTTTTCTGCATATTACTTTTACAAAATAATGTCGATGTTTCACATCTGCCAGGCATCCCGTGACGGCTCACATTTATTTATTTATTTCTATAGTCTAGAACTATATAAGAATTATATAATTAGATGTTGAATTTTTCAACGTTTCTCCTGAAAAATTTGCATAAGTGACGTTATTGGATCGTATGTGCGACAGTGTATGTACATTGTCGTTATGTAATTCAATTATTTCACAAAATCCTGAGAAATGATATTCTTAATACATATAAATGCTTAAAACGAACAAAAAGCAAGGAATATTGTATATTTGCATACAAATCTAATGAAATATATTAATTGGCTTCCAGACTCACCTGGTTACGCTAGTATAAACCCCTAGGTTACCAGCTTAGGTAGGAAAAGACAAAAAGTGTCCAGATTTACAAAATTATCGGATGATTAAAGAAAAAAGGTTGTAACACTCGGAAAACCTTATTTTTAATTATTGCAATCGATAATTAAATTTCATCAAAATGGAAATATACTTTTTACTGTGTATTCGCGTGGGTAATTATGAAAGAATTTAAAAGTACATGTTTCATCGTCATTACCACATTATAAAAGTCATCGTTAAAAGCGCATTTAAAGATATCACATATGCTTAAGTGGCTTTTTCCTAATTGCATGTTTTACCGTATTTTAGTGGAATTTACATTTCAAATAACATCTAAATACTCTCAACAGTCAAAATGGCTGTAATCGGACAAACAGATGAATTCGACGAAATTTTAAGTACGACATTTAGGACAATTTATTTAACAACTAGATGACCCGGCAGACTTCGTAGTGCCTCAATATATAAATAGAAGACCTAAACATTTGTATAAAATAAACTTAAAACAAACAAAAGGAATCCGTCCGACCGGGGACACATCAAAGGGAAAACAAAATTGTTATTTTTATTTAATTTCGAGCATTTTCATATTCATCTACCTTTTAAACCTTCTCTAGACTTCCACAAATAATTCAAGACCAATATTAGCCAAATCAATCGGTCCAGCCGTTCTCGAGTTTTAGCGAGACTAACAGACAACAATTCATTTTTATATATATAGATTGGTTTTAAAAATAGTCAAGACAAGGTATTCATTTCTACAGCTCCAACAGAATTGCCCAGATTAGCCATTGGAAAAGTCGCAATATTTAATTTTAGCGATTTTACATTAGTTTAGGTGAAATGTATTTAATGTATAGTAAAAAAATAGTGCATGGATATTTGTCGAGAACTTTTTTTGGAAAAACAAGAGAACGGTTATGACAAACAATATCGAAAGTTTTTATTCATAGCACAATGTGAGACTACAAACGTGATTAACATAATTTTCATGGCTGTCTGGTGGCCGAGCTTGAGTAACATGTATTATTTATAACGCTATGAAAATAAAACTAAACGAATTATTCAATTATTAATAATTAGGTACCTACACTTTTCAAGACTTATTTAATTGATTGAGATAGAGATGGAGCGAAAGAGAGAGAGAGAGAGAGAAATACAGAGAGAGAAAGAGATAGTATGCTATATTGCACACCAAACAAGCGTTGAAAATACGTCAACAGGTTTTTTTTCTCCTACCTATGCTGATAGCCTTGAGAGGCTATTTCAGCTTCACCCTAACGTTTGTAGCTGAGCTCACGGGGCTCAAACAGGAGAGTTGCTAACAGTGACCCTTGCAAGAGCAGTGTTTCGCAAAATCTACGACCGGATCGGAAACGCGACCCACTGAGAAGATCCGGCGAGAAACTCAGTGGGCTGTGTCTATGAGTAATCAACAGGTAAGCTCGATTTGTGCAATAGGCTAAAAGTGATCTCTTCCAAACAATCGATGTTCTCTAGGAAAATTCTGAAAAGGTACGACAGGTAAGTCACATTAAGCTGTTTTATTACTTTCTTCGACTGCAAAACATCTATTTACAATAAATACATAAGGTTTTGGGTTTTGTCAGCCCGCTCGGGTAGGTACGACTATCCTACCTATTTCTGCCATGAAGAAGCAGTAAGGCATTTCAATATAAAACTGAGATTTTAGAGCTTATATCTCAATATGGGTGGCGAAATTTTCACTGTTGATGTCTATGGGCTCCGGTAAAAACCAGGTGGGATCGTCCACTACTTTAAGGAAATTTAAAAAAACATTAGAACATTTTTACTTATGTCCCTATGCTGTTTTTTCATTGTAGAACGCGAACAGTTATTGAATCTAATTGCGCATTTATTTAGAAAAAACTAACTTTCTAAATTCTTGAAATCATACTTTTGTCTGCGATATACAGCATCTAGAACTGTCTCAGACCTGAACGACACCCAATTTTCAGCTCTGATTGACAATTTCCGATTGAAAGATTGGTTAATTGACGGTCGGTACTGCGAGTCTGCCGGCAATAGCTATGTCGAAGATCAATTCACTTGGTTTTAAGGTCGGGTGCTCCATTGAAAAGCAAATTTTATTATGGATTTCCTATTTGACAATGTTTAAATTTATCTTGCTAAATAACAACAAACTAACGCTTGATATGTCAAATGAAAAAGACGGGAGACGCACATTTTCGAAGCTAGTTTCCAAAATGAGAAAAATAACATTAAATTAACAACGGTTGCTAAGCGTTTTGGACGCTCTTTTACACACTATCTCACTGCGAGCATCTGAGATATTATACTGAAGAACAAGAACCGGGCGAATCGCCTTGACAGTCCTACGACCAGCCGTCTGAACCATGACTCCAGCACGGATCGCCGAGATCGTGCCCTCTGCGCTCTGACCACAGCGTTATTCCGATAGCGTAGATCTTATCGAAGGGTAAAAGTGCAGCTCGTGTATGTAACTGAACGTCAAATAATGACGTTTAAATATTAGACATAATAATAGACATAAATATATATACACGCGCGCTTTCCTGCGGCTGGGTGCACTGTGCCTAGTCACGCGCGCAATTGCACGGCAACGTGAAAACCATGACCCGCCCTAACCTCGTGGCTCGGATTAAACATTATTCTTGCCATAAAATAGTTAGTAGCTTAGGTAACAGTTTTGAAATTCTCATATTCAATTTTTTTGGGTACAGTTCGACACACAGTTGTGTCGTCCATTATTTGTATTGGGTCATTAAGAGTATTAATTTTATAAGCATTAATAAAGGATGTAAAACTCAAACGAAATGAATTATTGTTGATAAATTTAAGAACATAAATATTGCAGAACGCACATAAAACTTTCGCCGCTTTACATAAATCGATTGTTGGTTAACTGAACACAATAACTATATGGGTAATAAAATTGAATATTTTGCGCAAAAAATGTCTGAGCTAATGCAGTATGTATATATTTAGAAATACAATGGACTCAGCATCTTTTGCGTATTAAGCAGATTCATTTTCGAAACAGACTTGCGACTGAATTGAGTACGTACATATTTATGCAATTTTAGATGTGACAAAAAACATAATAAAATAAATAATTATTTAATCGATTTATAACTAATCAATTTAAAATAACTACTAACGAACCATCAAGTTTGGTTAGTTAGTTGCAGTTAGTTGCGTCATGATAATCGCCTTATCGTTGCCGCCGCTGACTACTCCCCGAATCCTGATCACACAGGAGCCAGTCGCCGTCGACTCCCCAGACGCATCCTAACGGATCCATCAGATCTAATAACTCTTGCATTAGACACCTTCAGCTCTAACACTAGGAACAGGCTTAGGGACCCCGGTAACCGTACTCATTGAGCTCGGCAAAGAGTTCGATGTGCAATCTAACCTAAACATCAGCCCGCTGAGTTTCTCGCTAGATCTTCTCAGTGGGTCGCGATTCCGATCTGGTAGTAGATTAATTCGCGAAGCAACTGTTCTTGAGTTGTTAGGTCTCCTTTGGAGAGGCTCGGGCATGTGTTAGCAAATCTCACCCCTCCTAGCTGGAACTAGAAAGGATTGATTTTTTTATTATTATTGCTTAGATGGGTGGATGAGCTCACAGCCCACCTGGTGTGAAGTGGTTACTGGAGCCCATAGACATCTACAACGTAAATGCGCCATCCACCTTGATATATAAGTTCTAAGGTCTCAGTATAGTTACAAAGGCTGCCCCGCCCTTCAAACCGAAACACATTAGGCACTACTTCACGGCAGAAATAATATTGCTAAAATAACTTTCTATTTAGTTAGTAAATAAAAACGCACAGTACCACAAAAGCTATGCACATAAATGTTTGTATAAGCGTCACATATCCCTAAACGTGTGAGTTCAGGGGACATGCGCGTTATAGTCACGTTGAATACCATCTTACAGTCGCAACGTGCTCGAGTCGAAGTGTGACAAATCAGACCAAACTAACAAGAGCTGCGGCACATTTACATGGAACGAGGTAAATCAAGAAAAATAATAAAAGCACCTCACAAAAACAGGTCTTCGTCGATGGTCAGCACGTGTAACATCATGCTTCCGACGCTGGTGTATTTTTAATTGCTCTGAAGCGTTTCTGATAATGTGGCATTAGGGTTTTATCAATAAAATATTCTAATTATTACTCATCAACTAGCGCAGCAGAAAAGCAACGCGTCATCCCTAATATTAACATATTTCTTAGAGGCTGACATTGTTTTATATTTATATTAAGGAGAATTACATTCTCGGTAAAGGTCCACGTGAAATTTACTTCGGTCTAATAAAGAGATCGCTTATTTCATAATTATTAAGTATGAGTTTATTGTTAGAATGTTTATTATACTGGTTCACGATATCGTACACGCGTTTTACTCACATTGTATCAAATCTAAGCTTCGAAAGAGTCTTACAAAGGCACATTTCACGTAATGTGATATAATTCTAAACAATCACGGTATTATTGTGTAAGCAATACGGGGTATGTGATAATTATTGTTATTCTGGGCTATGTTTTCATTTGGTATTAGTGAATCTGAGATTACGTGTATCTATCTATCTATAAATAAAGTTTCAGCATTTAAGTAGTAGATACTATTCTTCTTATCAACTTAAAGGTATATCTGCTTGGGGTAGAAATAGGCAAAAGAAAGGTCTCTCTCAAGATGGCTCCACTGATTACGCAAATTTATTTAATTTCAGATCTTCTTTCCCTACCTAAGCGTTGGTAACCTAAACGGCTATTCCAACTTCGCGGGGACCGGTAAGTGAGCTCACGAGCTCAACCTGAGAGGATTGCTCGCCTAAAATTGGTCGTAACTATCCTCGTCACAGGATAACCGAAATTGGTTACTTTATCATTCCAGCGGTTACGTTATGGGCTATTTATTTTATAAAAAATTTTGACCGCCGCGTACTATGCAACCCTAGCTAGCTGTGCTTCAAGATGGAGCAAACTAATTAAATCTTCTCTCAAAAAATATAAACTATAATAATACATTGTGCACGAAGGGAGAAAAGTAGGACATTTCCTCCTGCGTGTAAAATTGCCAATCACTCTCTCTTTTCCCGCGGTGCACATAATATTTTTTCTCCTACCAATCCGAAAGTTCGTGTAGCACCGAGCCGGGGTACAGGGGTGAAGCCCTGGCAGGGAGAGGGGGGGGGGCGGAGCCCCCCATACTCATAAAAAAACAATTTGACTGTTTTTTAATAAACTACTACTAATTGAATAAGAACTGTCTGATGAACTCATCTTTGTTTAATACTTCACTATTAAATTTTATTGCCTTTTGTTTATTTCACTTTTACACTAAACACAATATTGCAAGTTACCCGAGCACAACAATGGCGGAGAGTTTTATGTGCGTGAGAGCAGACGTAGCCACTAACGCGCATGCGCACTTGTCAGTACTCAGGGAGGAAAAGTTACTTTCTTCCCTGTACAGCGGGAGGAAAACCGAACTTTCGGCATAGGTAGGAGAAAAAATTCCTTTTATTAACGAAAACCTCCGTTGAAATAATTTGATCAAATCTAGCCACATTTATGGTACTCCAAAGTTTAAAGAAACTTATAGCCACAGGATTATGAAACTACGAGTTTTTGTCTATTCCAGAAGTTTACACGCTACGAATATGGAATGAGTATTTAACAATTAGTATAACTTTTAAAAGTCAAATTTTTTCATGTTAAACGGTAAGTCATGTCTACAATAATTATCATTAACGTAAGCACTTACGTCCTTAACTCTACGTTCATAACATTTCACGTGTTCGTACATGTTTTTGTAATTTAAAATTTGCTTCAACTCTTAATGTTGATTAAAAATAGTAACTAATTATTCTTTTTAAAATCGATATTTTAATGTAACCATTCGTTAAACACTTCAAATATTGTTACAGTTGCTTTAAATGCTGTGATGCCTATCTGGTTTTATGTGGTTGCCGGAGTCGCAATACAACGTGAATGCCACCACTACCTCTAAGACACGAGTACCAAGTCCCAACTGTATTGTGTAACCGTTGAAACCTACGGAAGATAACATCTACTATTTATAGACATGACATCACCGTCGACCTTGAGATCAGATCGAAGTCTTAATCGCTTTGTAATAATGGCTAAGCGATAGTAACAGGCAGGGTCGAAACTTCGGCAAGTGGATAATTTCATACATTTTTCGATATTAATTTGATTACCCGGTAATCCTTTGTCGTGCAAAACAATTGCAAATTGATAAAGAATACTTAAGTACATTGGAATATGGTAAAGCATTCAATATTTTGAATTCGTAACTAAAGATTATATAATATAATGAACAAGAAATTAAAAATTTCAAGTTTGTTTTAAAACATAAAATTTAATTAAAGAAAACAAATAAAGTTACCTAAATAACCTATGATCTACATAAATACCTAAATACCTATATGAAATAAGCTAATAAAATTTAATCAAACTGTAAACATTCGAACAGCTATAAATAATGGGGTCTTTGACTTAAAATTGCGGGTCAGGAAATCGTTCACAAAAATAACGATTATTTATTAATGGCGCTCACAACAAAACAAAAAACACAATCGAAAATTTTAAAGTTGTTTCCTTTAAAAAAGCAATGTTATACAATTAACAATGTGATACCAGTTTCACTGTTTAAAGTGTCGCATGAGCACTGAAGTGTCTATTAGCTGCCAGGCGATATAATTGACCGAAAAGCTTTGTACGCTTGACATTACGAGTTTGCGAAATATGAAATTACCGAAACGTTAACTGATTTCGTCTTTGTTTAGCAATTTAAAATCATTTCTAGCTTACAGTAGAACAGGCTCTTGGCTTGGCGATACGCCTACCCTAAAACCTGTATAGATAAGCGATTTTCGGATTTACTATAATAATCTAATAAATATTATTGCAGAAACAATTTGAATCGGTGAATAATCTAAAACTCATAAGATCACTCACTCATACTCATAGGCGTTTAAAGTTTTCAGAGGAAATTAAGACACCCTGCCCTTTTTTGCCGATTTGCTACCAGAAGGTTCTTGGTTACTTTGGTCATATTGCTCAGCGGCCACCAGACAACCTTGAAAGATTGATTGTGGTGGTCGAAGGGAAAAGACGCACCGACCGGCCACCAAACCGTTGGTCGGATCAGATAACTGCGCTCACTGGACTCTCTGTTACGAACGCCCTGAGAGAAGCCGAAAACCGAAGCAAATGGATGCTGAGGGTACAAAGAGCCACGAAGGGCTTTCAAGGACACGACCTTCAGCAATGAAGTATTCGACTAAGAAGAGAAGAAGAAGAGAGCCCTTTTTTTCCCTACTAATTCGCTGGTGGCCTAAGGGGCTATTCTGGCTAAGGTATTATAAGGGGCTCAAACTGAGGGAATTTGCCAACACTAGTTCTAGCAAGAGCAGACTTCGCAGAATTTAGCACTGGATCGGAAGCACGACCCATTGAGCAAATCCGACGAGAAACTCAGCGAGCACACTCGGTGTAATTCTCAGCGTAGTATCATGGCGAGCATAACCTTCGACGTCATTTCTTGCTATGGTGTGCTTTATCTAGCATGAAATTAATGTAGTTCTAACTTCCTTGTTTGTCAACAGCTTTTTGTCATATCTCGTTGATTGGTTGTTTAAATCATTAACTTTTTATGGGGCAACGAAAATTAAACATGCCTATTAATAGGACATTTGACCGAAACACGTTTTTTTTTCTTTTCTGGCGGAAGTGGGAAAACATATTGCAGACTGCAATACCTCGCGATAGAATTTAAGGTTTTACATAGATATAGAATACGAACGAACGAAAAAATAGAAAACGATATAGAAAAAAACGATGTTGAAACAATATATTATTGTATCCTGCTATGTTCTCAATTAATGACGCAATAACATACACATTTAAAAATTATCCTTTTTTTTTCCTATTATGCTGATAGCCTTGAGAGGCTATTTCGGCTTCGCCCAAACGTTTGTAGGTGAGCTCGCGGGGCTCAACCGGAGAGTTGCTAACACTGACCCTAGCAAGAGCAGTGCTTCGCAGAATCTACCACCGGATCGGAAACGCTGGGCTGTGTCTATGGGTTAGTTCGCTCGTCGAGCCCTTCGTCGCAAGCGACGGGTTCGACGAGAACGGTGACCGGTGCTTGTGGTGCCTAAAAGCACCGTTAATGGATCAAAATTATACTAAAGCGCCCTCATTTCTCAGACTTGCACGAGCAGGCACGTCTTCCGTCCTCCTCGTTCTGCAAGATGAGGTGGTCGTTGACCTCAAAGATTCCGAGATATGCAAAGATTAACTAAAGCGAAATCTCATTGGGAAATGAATATTCTGTTCCGTTTATAATAGTAAGGTTGTCGACTTATCCCTGTTTGTCGCTGCATGATCCAAACGAACGCATCTTCAATGAACGTTGTCTTCAATGAAAACAAAACTCATATTATGTAGAATAAATAAAAAGTATTTCACCGTATTCAACGTAAGTGTTTTACCGAAAATTTTCCATAGACCTATATTCATGTATACTCAGGAAATTATTCGTTATTTATAAACCTGAATATATTTATGTTAATATGACATCACGTGTGCCATGTAAAATAAATAATATGTATTTTTCGTTACGTTACTTGGCCGCGAGCGGCGAGCCCATGTCACGTTGTGCTCATGATTCGAGAATGCACATGGCTCACCACGTTTTGCGTTCGTACGCGTATAAACATGCTTCGTATTAAAATGTTGTTATGTTGAAGCTGTATGATAATATATTTTAAGTGTTATGATAACAAAGTCACAGGATGGGTTAGTATGTATTATTTTAAGAGTTTTTTTTTTATTGCTTAGATGGGTGGACGAGCTCACAGCCCACCTGGTGTTAAGTGGTTACTGGAGCCCATAGACATCCACAACGTAAACCCACCTTAAGATATGAGTTCTAAGTCTCAAATATAGTTACAACGGCTGCCCCGCCCTTCAAACCGAAACACATTACTGCTTCACGGTAGAAATCGGCAAGGTGGTGGTGGCATTTAAAAGAGATTTTAAAAGATACTACATTACTGGTGGTAGGACCTCTTGGGAGTCCGCACGGGTAGGTACCACCACCCCGCCTATTTCCGCCGTGAAGCAGTAATGCGTTTCGGCTCGAACGGTGGGGCAGCCGTTGTAACTATACTGAGACCTTAGAACTTATATCTCAAGGTGGGTGGCGCATTTACGTTGTAGATTGTCTGTGGGCTCCAGTAACCACTTAACACCAGGTGGGCTGTGGGCTCGTCCATCTATCTAAGCAATAAAAAAAAAAACATACTACTCTCAATTATTTATAGTTACTCAATAAATTATACTTAATTATTTCACACCGGTGGAGGAGTATGGCGGGGACCCACTCCGTTTTAATTGTTCTGCCACTATTCGTTTTAATCGGTTGGGCCGTGGCTGTACCGATAAAATTATGATTCCAATAATTTCCAATCATGATCATGTCCCTAGTTGAGTTAAAGCCACCGAAGCTGTATCTATTATAGTAGGGAAAGATTTTTGACATAATTCTTAATTGCACTAATGGCGTTTTCAAGATATTTATTATTTGGACCGAGCTCGGTGGAAAATCTTCTTTTGTTAGATTTTCTTACCGCAAAATATTAGAAAACTTTGTTGTGAAGGAATTTTCCGGCTTAACTTCTAAATATCCGTGACCATGGTTACAGAAATAAATATCCTTAACTAATTATGGATATTATTGTCTATTTATGTTATAATATAATACCTAATCTAATTAATAACTTTATTTTTTATTTTTGAGGTCTTTTTGTACCTTTTGTGTAATGAAGTTTTTTTATGTTAAATATGAAGGCAAAAGGCGGGCATTATGGTCGACGGGGTTGATATTTCACCTTTTATTGTTATAATTAAATGTGGGTAGGCGTGCAAAGAGCAATTGCTACAAAATAACTCGATCGTACAATCGGCTTGTGTTACTTAAAATATAATTAACATTAAATGATTATAATTACGGCTTAAATACACGGCTTACTCTCAGACTGAAGTATGGTTGTTTCCTCTGTGATTTGTACCGTAAGTTCCATGGGGAATGCTCTGAAGACTTGCTTGAGATGACGCCTCCATATCTTTTTTCCATTGCACCTCCCACCACCGGAGTAGAGTTCATTCATACTATCTGGATCATACAATGCATTCATCGACAGTGCGTTTGCAGAGATATTTTTTGCCACGTACTATCATTTAAAATGAGCTCCTCTCCACGATGTTTCCCAAGCGCCACAAGTCCTTCTTAACGCAAAGATTGTGTAAAGTATTCAGCGATAGGCAACGACTTGGCTGTGCTCCTGGACACGTGGTTGGTGACTTCCTTGAGCGACGGTAATCACTCTCCATCAGGTGAGTTGTATGCTGATCTACTTACTAAGACAAGAAAAAAACTTAAAAAAGAAAAATAGAAAAAAAACAACATTTAAGTCGTCGTGGCCTAACGGATAAGACGTCCGGTGTATTCGTGTTGCACCGGTTGTCGATGCACCGGTGTTCGAATCCCAGGCAGGTACCAATTTTTCTAATGAAATACGTACTCAACAAACTTTCTCGATTGACTTCCACGGTGAAGGAATAACATCGTGTAATAAAAATCAAACCCGCAAATTTTAAGTTGCGTAATTACTGGTGGTAGGACCTCTTGTGAGTCCGCGCGGGTAGGCACCACCGCCCTGCCTATTTCTGCCGTGAAGCAGTAATACGTTTCGGTTTGAAGAGTGGGGCAGCCGTTGTAACTATACTGAGACCTTAGAACTTATATCTCAAGGTGGGTGGCGCATTTACCTTATAGATGTCTATGGGCTCCAGTAACCACTCAACACCAGGTGGGCTGTGAGCTCGTCCACCGATCAAAGCAATAAAAAAAAAACGTAGGATCCTTCGAAAAAAAATAGATAAGTATTCTTAAGAGTGTAAAATGTTTTACTTACTGATTAGTATAATATGAAAATTCCACGTAGGTACGCTAAAATGTAACCGAACAAAATAATGTTATTCACGGCGTGGGGACGATTTTGTCGAAAAGAAAAATCTGTTTTCCCTGTAACGTATTTGTTTGCACGTGTTTGCTCAGACACGTTGAGTTGCATGTTATTCCCAAAAAAACTCAAGAAGTTACTGGCCTTGGACGAATTTTGTTATTAAATAAGTTAGAATCAAAAATTAGATAGATTTGCAGTAAAAATTATCAGTAATTGATGGCTGGGTGGAATAACACACGAAAAATAGTAAATGACAAATTGTAAATCAGTTTATAGACTAGTTTTCCGAAATCTGAATACCAGGAGCAGAACCAAGCCGTTGCCTATCATTGAGTACTCTCCGCAAGCCTCGTTTGAAGAAGGACATGTAATGGTGCTCGGGAAACACTGTGGAGGGGATTCCACGGAGCACATCTTACTAGGGCTGAATAGGCGGAAACCCATCCCGACAGGAGCCCTCTTCTTCGATATAGCGAAGGCGTTCGACAAAGTCTGGCACAAGAGTTTGATATACTTGTTCAGTTTATATATCAATGATATACCCCGGTCTCCGGAGACCCATCTGGCGCTCTTCGTCGATGACACGGCCATCTACTACTCGTGTAGGAAGAAGGCGTTGCTTCATCGGCGACCTCAGACCGCAGCTACCACCATGGGACAGTGGTTCCGGAAGTGGCGCATTGACATCAACCCCACGAAAAGCACAGCGGTGCTCTTCAAAAGGGGTCGCCCTCCGAACACCACGTTGAGCATCCCTCTCCCGACTAGGCGCGTCGACAACTCCGCCTCCGCCATTCGACCAATCACGACCAGACGATACCGTGGGCCCCGAAAGTCAAATACATAGGCGTCACCCTCGACAGAAGGATGACATTCCGCCCCCATATAAAGACGGTACGCGACCGTGCCGCCTTCATACTATGACGTCTCTACCCGATGATATGCAGGCCAAGTAAAATGTCCCTTAGAAATAAGGTGACACTCTACAAAACTTGCACACGCCCCGTCATGACCTATGCAAGTGTAGTGCTCGCTCACGCGGCCCGCACTCACCTAAAATCATTTCAATTTATTCAATCCCGTTTTTGCAGGATAGCCGTCAGAGCCCCGTGGTTCGTCAGGAATGTCGTCCTCCATGACGACCTGGACTTAGAGTCCACCAGTAAGTATATGCAGTCGGCGTCGATGCGCCACTTCGATAAAGCGGCAAGACACGAGAACCCTCTCATCATGGCCGCCGGTAACTACATTCCCGATCCTGCGGAAAGAATGGAAAGCAGTCGACGTCGCCCAAAACACGTCATCTCGGATCCTCCCGATCCACTAACGGTGCTTTTAGGTACCTCAAGCACCGGTCACCGTTCTCGTCGAACCCGTCGCTTGCGACGAAGGGCTCGACGAGTAAATTAACCCTCAGACACAGCCCACTGAGTTTCTCGCCGGATCTTCTCAGTGGGTCGCGTTTCCGATCCGGTTCGTAGGGTTCGTATTAGCAACGTCGTCAGGTTTGAGCCCCGTGAGCTCACCTACTAGTTAAGGTTACGCTGGAATAGCCTCTCAAGGCTACCAGCTTAGGTAGGAAAAAAAATTTTTTTTTCAGTAGTTTCGGGGCCTATTCAATACAAACAAACAAACAAACAAACAAACAAATCTTTTCTCTTTATAATATTATTATAGATATAAGATAACTTTCATAGCGGATGGTAGTGCCGTCTGTATTTGGCCTCTGTCTTCAATCAAGAGATAGTGAGTTCCTGATTGGTTAGTACTTGGTTTTATATTTTTTGAAAAACCATATGTTTAATTGGATAGAACCCCGGTATCTTATATCTTTATAGTCATTATTACGTGAAATCAAAAAGGTATCGATAAAATGCACGTATTACATTTTAAAAAAAACTGCTTCAAGTATTTATTCTAGTTACTAAATACATCGGTCTTCTGACCTTAGCGATTCTAATTTTAGCGTTTAATGCAATTTTATATATGAACAATGATGTTTGCTAGTTGGACGGTATTGGCTGATTGCATTGACCCGGCGCACAGTGGGTCGATTCTATGATTTTAGTGACTTAGGGACCAACTTTGTTTTTTTATAAAAATTTTTATGTAGATAGATAGAGCTCGTTAATCTCAATAATAATTGTTTTGGGCAAAAATTACAAAAACTTTATAGTTTGGTCAGAAAAATGTGTTTTGTGATTTTTTTGTATGGAGCGGGTCACATTAAATTAAATTCCTGCTAAGTACCGCGAGGTCCCGNCTGGTACTACATGGACGCGTACAGCAAAGGACAGGACACAGTGGAAATCTTTAGAGGAGGCCTTTGTCGAAGGACAAGCTGCGATACCACAACCACCGTTTGCCGATATTTAATTTAATTCCATAAGGAACTTAGTATTTAAGTTTTGGCATGTTTAAGTAATTTAATATAGTTTGTAAAAATAAGAACAGCAATAAAGGCTTTTATTATTTATTATAATACCTAATCTAATTAATAACTTTATTTTTTATTTTTGAGGTCTTTTTGTACCTTTTGGGTAATTAAGATTTTTTTTATTAAATATGAACGCAAGAGACATTATCGTCGACGGGGTTGATATTTCAACTTTTATGTTAAAATTAAATGTGGGTAGGCGTGCAAAAAGCAATTGTTACAAGGTAACTCGATGGAACAATCGACTTGTATTACACAAGAAAATATTAAATAATTATAATTAACATAGCCTTAGGCTTACTCTCAGACTGAAGGATGGATGGATGCGTGCGTGTACTTCGGTTCTCTCTGTGATTTGTCGCCCTGCCTATTTCTGCCGTGAAGCAGTAATGCGTTTCGGTTTGAAGAGTGGGGCAGTCGTTGTAACTATACTGAGACCTTAGAACTTATATCTTAAGGTGGGTGGCGCATTTACGTTGTAGATGTCTATGGGCTCCAGTAACCACTTAACACCAGGTGGGCTGTGAGATCGTCCACCCATCAAAGCAATAAAAAAAAAACGTAGGACCCTTCGAAAAAAAAATAGATAAGTATTCTTAAGAGTGTAAAATGTTTTACTTACTGATAACTTACTGATAGTATAATATGTAAATTCCACGTAGGTACGCTAAAATGTAACCAAACAAAATAATGTTATTCACGGCGTGGGGATGATTTTGTCGAAAAGAAAAAACTGTTTTCCCTGTAACGTATTTGTTTGCACGTGTTTGCTCAGACACGTTGAGTTGCATGTTATTCCCAAAAAAACTCAAGAAGTTACGGGCCTTGGACGAATTTTGTTATTAAATAAGTTAGAATCAAAAATTAGATAGATTTGCAGTAATAATTATCAGTAATTGATGGCTGGCTGGAATAACACACGAAAAATAGTAAATACAAATTGTAAGTCAATTAATAGACTAGTTTTCCGAAACCTGAATACCAGGAGCAGAACCAAGCCGTTGCCTACCATTGAGTACTCTCCGCAAGCCTCGTTTGAAGAATGACATGTCATGGTGCTCGGGAAACACTGTGGAGGGGAATTTCACGGAGCACATCTTACTAGGGCTGAATAGGCGGAAACCCATCCCGACAGGAGCCCTCTTCTTCGATATAGCGAAGGCGTTCGACAAAGTCTGGCACAACGGTTTGATATACAAACTGTATAACATGGGAGTGCCTGACAGACTCGTGCTCATCATACGAGACTACTTGTCGAACAGTTCGTTCCGATATCGAGTAGAGAGAACGCGATCCCGCCCCCGTCACGTCACAGCCATAGTCCCGCAAGGCTCCGCCCTCTCCCCGTTACTGTTCAGCTTATATATCAATGATATACCCCGATCTCCGGAGACCAATCTGGCGCTCTTCGCCGATGACACGGCTATCTACTACTCGTGTAGGAAGAAGGCGTTGCTTCATCGGCGACTTCAGACCGCAGCTACCACCATGGGACAGTGGTTCCGGAAGTGGCGCATTGACATCAACCCCACGAAAAGCATCCGCCTCCGCCATTCGCCCAATCACGATGTTCGACCAGCCCATACCGTGGGCCCCGAAGGTCAAATATTTAGGCGTCACCCTCGACAGAAGAATGACATTCCGCCCCCATATTAAGACGGTACGCGACCGTGCCGCCTTCATTCTAGGACGTCTCTACCCGATGATATGCAGGCGAAGTAAAATGTCCCTTAGAAATAAGGTGACACTCTACAAAACTTGCATACGCCTCGTCATGACCTATGCAAGTGTAGTGTTCGCTCACGCGGCCCGCGCTCACCTAAAATCATTTCAAATTATTCAATCCCGTTTTTGCAGGATAGCCGTCGGAGCCCCGTGGTTCGTCAGGAACGTCGACCTCCATGACGACCTGGACTTAGAGTCCACCAGTAAGTATATGCAGTCGGCGTCGATGCGCCACTTCGATAAAGCGGCACGACACGAGAACCCTCTCACGTGGCCGCCGGTAACTACATTTCCGATTCTGCGGAAAGAATGGAAAGCAGTCGACGTCACCCAAAACACGTCATCTCGGATCCTCCCGATCCACTAACGGTGCTTTTAGGTACCTCAAGCACCGGTCACCGTTCTCGTCGAACCCGTTGCTTGCGACGAAGGGCTCGACGAGTAAATTAACCCTCAGACACAGCCCACTGAGTTTCTCGCCGGATCTTCTCAGTGGGTCGCGTTTCGGATCCGGTGGTAGATTCTGGGAAGCACGGCTCTTGCTAGGATTCGTATTAGCAACGTCGTCAGGTTTGAGCTCCGTGAGCTCACCTACTAGTTAAGGTTACGCTGGAATAGCCTCTCAAGGCTACCAGATTAGGTAGGAAAAAAAAAATTTTTTTTTCAGTAGTTTCGGGGCTTATTCAACACAAACAAACAAACAAATCTTTTCTCTTTATAATATTAGTATAGATATAAGATGACTTTCATAGCGGATGGTAGTGCCGTCTGTATTTGGCCTCTGTCTTTAATCAAGAGATAGTGAGTTCCTGATTGATTAGTACTTGGTTTTATATTTTTTGGAAAAAACATATGTTTAATTGGATAGAACCTCGGTATCTTATATCTTTATAGTCATTATTACGTGAAATCAAAGAGGTATCGATAAAACGCACGTATTACATTTAAAAAAAAACTGCTTCAAGTATTTATTCTAGTTACTAAATACATCGGTCTTCTGACCTTAGCGATTCTAATTTTAGCGTTTAATGCAATTTTATATATGAACAATGATGTTTGCTAGCCGGACGGTATTGGCTGATTGCATTGACCCGGCGGTGCACGGAAAGTAGGCCGCAACGCACGTGGCCGCCGCTACTGCTAAGCACGTGCTTGCAAGTCCCTGACACCAAAATAGTTTCAGATCTACCGCACGCGAAACATTTTATTAATCACTTTAGATTATTTATTTATTCCAATCTATACTTATTACTTATATGTATATTATTATATTATCACTACATAGTATAAAACAAAGTCGCTTTCTCTGTCCCTATATCCCTATGTATGCTTAAATCTTTAAAACTACGCAACGGATTTTGATGCGGTTTTTTTTTTAATAGATAGAGTGATTGAAGAGGAAGGGTTATATGTTGAATAACATCCATTAAATGGTAGAGAAATCAATAATAAATTACAGTTTCCGAAGCGAAGCGAGGACGGGTCGCTAGTTAATATTATAAACTTGAAGAGTTTGTTTGTTTGAACACGTTAATCTCAGGAGCTACTGGTCCGATTTGAAAAAATCTTTCAGTGTTAGATAGCCCATTTATCGAGGAAGGCTATAGGCTATATAACATCACGCTAAGATTAATGCAAGCGGAGCACCAATAAAGAATGTTTCAAAATCGGGGTTTTTTCCCTTTTGAGAGCTTCCACTGCGTGCGCCGCGGAAACGATTAAAGTTTCGCGAAAATAATGTATGAGAGAATTATTCCCCTTTAAAAGATCTAAAAAAAAATCTACGACACATATGTGTATATGTTTAGGTTGGCTCTCTATAACGTTTTTTATGCTAACCAAATTTAAAATCTAAAATAAAGCATTATTTGTAAAGGTGCTTTTATAAAGATGATATTCTACGTAAATGAAGAGGCGGGTAAAATTTTGCGTTATGCCAAAATAGCTGTTCCACGCGGACGAAGTCGCCGGCAAAAGCTAGTATAATATAATATAATATGGCCCCTAATGAAATAACTTTTCAAGTTAATCGGACTTTGAAGTCGGGTGAAATTACTTGAAAAAATTCCGCTACATGCAAATACAAATACTAACCTAATAAATGGTATAATGTAGTTAAAATAATATGTTTAAAATTTCGCTGGAGTTAGAAAAATACTAATTTTACCACTGCACCTTTGTGGAAGTTTTAGATTCGTTATTGAGAAAAAACATATGAAAACATCAAAACAGTAAACTGCGCATCACTGCATCAGTATGCGTCTAGCCTTATCTGCTATTTCATTTGTCTTTACTACGTCTAACTCAAGTCTGTCACAAAAGCGAGGCTAAACAATATTTATTCGTAAAAGGTCATGCCACTTGTTTTATAGTTTGGGCATCGCTGCATTCGCTATCTTGGTTTTTAGGAATGAGGTGGTGGTTAGTAGTATACAGACTTTTACTGGTAATGCTAATGTTGCTCTGTGATCTCAGTGAAGCCGTCCTCATCTGTATCACCCAGTGCTGCCAACTCTACTAAATTTTCGGTAGATCTACCAACTTTTAGTGTCGTAATCAAACCTACCACTTTGTAACAAAAATCTACCAACTTTTGAAGTTTTCAAAAAGTTCAAATCAAACCTCCATGAAAATAAAATTGAAACTATATATTTTTTTTCGTAATCTTTCCAATTATCACTAATCCACCACGCTAATCCTTCAGGTTTCAAGGAATAGCTTGTTTTGTAACGAAGTGACGTCTACTATAATACCTACATTTTTAGCACGAAATATATCGGTATTGTCTAACTTCGATCACGATTCCAATAAATAATTAAAAATCGAATCACAATCACCGAAAAGCACGTGACCGCTACTTGTGATTTGAATTTCAATAATAAATATTATATAAGTCTCTGTCGAATCATGCTTAGTGTTTACCAAAAGCAGAAATCGCTTCTTGGACATATTTCGAGTTGTTATTTTTTTTTTATTGCTTAAATAGGTGGACGAGTTCACGGCCTACCTGTTGGTAAGTGGTTACTGGAGCCCATAGACATCTACAACGTAACTGCGCCACCTAGCTTGAGATATAAGTTCTAAGGTCTCAGTATAGTGCCAACGGCTGCCCCACCCTTCAAACCGAAACGCTTTACTGCTTCACGGTCGAAATTAGCAAGGCGGTGGTACCTACCCGTACAGACTCACAAGAGGTCCTACCACCAGTGGATAGAATTTTTAGTGTACTCATCCCAAGTTTTAATTCTATATTCAAAATTAATATATAGTTATGAATATAATTTTGAAATTATTACCATGATCTTATCTGTATCTAGTAGCGCCATTTTCGCAACGAAAACCTAACTAACTTTTTGTTATATGCGTGATTGTTGATTTCTTTTAATATATAATATTAATAGCAATGAGAGGAATTGTTTGGAAAATAATATATATGAATAGTTATAAAATGACGTGGCGATAGATATTTTATTGGTGGATAGGATCTAGAATGAGAGACTCGTGGGAGCATCACGCCATTTCGATAATGATATTAACCATTTTATCCATTTCATTTTTCATAATAAACGTCCACCAGGAAGTACATGTTTAAACTTTCAATTTTAATTAAACATTTCTGAATTAATTAATAATCTTCTAAGTTTACTCTTTGAGTATCATAAGCCTTTGGAGAAAAAACTACCGACACCTTTACTACCGAATAATGCATTCATGTATCAGACATTTAACCATATCTCAAAGAATAAAAGCATAATGAGCGATTTAGCGATAGTAAAGGATTATAATTATGTATTACAATAATGACTTTTAGCTTCTACCCCTAATTGTCGTCGATGTTGAACGAGATGTTTGAATTATGTTTTTTGTTAGATTGATATTTTGGTACTATATCGTTCGAAACAAACAATAAATCCATTTTAATTGCAAGTTTTCGTGATATTTTAAGCATTTTATGTAATAGGTTGTGATAAAAAAAGCGTACTAATAACGAAAATAACGTTAGGTATTATATTCAGCTGCGAGACTACAAGCGGACGTACAACATGCGACTGTAGTGTGATTGTGAGCGTGGTTAATGACCGGAGTTACGGTTAACTGTGTCATGGCTAAGCCCGGCAAGCGCTATTAAGGTTGGAAAACTATACACTATTTTTTCTTTCGCACAGTATTTATTTCTATTAGCATTATCAATGCCTCATAACATGTTTTTTGAAGTGAAACTTCTTTATCGACGTAGGGAGGAAAAAACGTATGTAACGTTTTTCGGTTACGCGCCATCTTAATTTCTTCCGTTACGTGCCATGTTTATTTTATTAATATTTAGTTTGTTATCAACCGATGTCACTGCACGTAAATTCAACAATTCCTGAATCGCGGTGACGAGATGTTACACAGTTGACAGACGTTATCGTTTTTCTCTTGCTAAATCATACCTACCTGGCGTCAGGATACCGTGATCATGCAAGCGGTTCCCCCGGGGTGCGGCTGCTCCATTGCACTGCGGAGTGGTTGATCCTTGCGATTATTTTTATATTTTATAAGTTTCACTTCTACCGTGTGTGACTTGCACACACACACATTTTTTTGCATACTACAAATACATGCTCCCACTCAAGGATCTGCATAAAAAGTAAGCAAGTTTAATATTAATAGCACACGTTTCTGTCACGAAGCCCAAAACAAAATAGAATCAGGGGTTACGAGGTTCGAAGAAGACGATTTAAGTTCATGAAGGCCAACGCAAAGTCAACAACATGCGTTTGGTAGGTAGTTCGCCGCGAAGAAGGTGCTACACGCCACACGCCGTCGTTTTGAAGCTAATTTCTCCTTTCGCTTAAAATAAAACTATATATTTATCAAAAATTCATTCGCCGTCTTTTTTATTTTCTAACACATCATCTCCTGTCTCTATCACTCAGTCATGCTCCATATCGGTCATTGATCCATACATTCCGTTCCTACATAATGTTTATAATTAAAATTAGTTTTACGGTTTACGGTTACCGTGTGACTACGAAAATCGCGAATTATTTGAAACGTCGGAAGTAGGATAATGTAAATATTAAACGCGAGATTATAGGGTAAAAATAGTCATAATTTACTCTACAGTCCCCAAAAAGTGTAAGTAAGACTGTTATCGTAATTACTAAATCGTCAATGAGTTGATTAAATTAGGAAGAGTTGTAGGAGGAATTGAGTAATTTTTTATTTTTTTTTATTGCCCTCGTAGGGAGACGAGCACACAGCTCACCTGATGGGGAGTGGATACCATCGCCCATGGACTTCAGCAATGCCAGGAGCAGAGCCAAGCCGCTGTCTACCGCTTAATATTCTCCACAAGCCTCGTTTGAAGAAGGACATGTCATAGCGCTCGGGAAACACCGTGGAGGGGAGCTCATTCCATAGCCGGATGGTACGTGGCAAAAAATATCTCTGGAAACGCATGTTATGTGACCTATTTGTATCTGCTTTCAGGTACTTAAATAATTAAAAGGACGAAAAAGAAGTTCAACTCATTAGTGTCAACCCTACGTATGAGACAGCGGACACATGACATGCGGTACACGTGACTGATACAATGTGGCGCTTGTGTGAGTGCAGAGCGGCTCACTTACTGCAAATCTTCCGGTATTCTTGAACGTGACTCCTCGTCATTTGACATCATCATCATTAAAACAGAAAAATAGGTTTTTTGTTATGTTATTCAAGACTTGCAGTGGTTAGTAGGGTTCGACTTTTTTTAGGCATGGCACAGTTGCTGTTTAATAGACTGTTCATATACTTACGGACGGGACTCCAAGGTCCAGATTGTCATGAAGAACTACATTCCTCTTGTTACATGGTGTTTCGATGACTAACCTAAATAGTTTTGGACGAAATGTCGCCACGCGTGGTCCATGTTAGCAAATTGATTGTTTTTTTAATGTTAATTGTGTTTTTGTGTGCAATAAATTATGTTTACTCTCTCTCTCTCTGTCTCTGTCTCTCTCTCTCTCTCTCTCTTTCTCATAATCGAGGAGTTCGATGAGTAGGCTCTCTGTTCACCGTTGAATTAATCCGCCTAAAGATTCTTTGCTTCTGAACAAATCCTAATTTTGTTGATCGACTCTAAATGCGGTTCGTTCTCTTTGAGTATTAGAAAATCAGTTAATTTGACAAATTTTTTTTTTTTACTGCTTAGTTGGGTGGACCAGCTCGCAGCCCACCTGGTGTTAAGGTGGTTACTGGAGCCCATATACATCTACAACGTAAATGCGCCACCCACCTTGAGATATAAGTTCTAAGGTCTCTCAGTATGGTTACAACGGTTGCCCCACCCTTCAAACCGAAACGCTGCCTTGAAAAACTTCAAGCCGAACATAGGCTGCTTCACGGCAGAAATAGGCAGGGTGGTGGTACCTACCCGTGCGGACTCACAAGAGGTCTTACCACCAGTAAATTTCTAATTATTCAAAGATATAATGTCAAGCATGTCGGTTTAATCATAATGTAATGTGTTGTAATGTGAATTCAGTATAATGTGAAAGAAATCAGCTAATTTAAAATAACGTAGCAACATTAAAGTATTTACAAGTACGGACAAAACAAAAGGTTCTGAAAAGTCAGATTTGCAATGGATGATAAAATGCAGACACAGATATGTTATACGTATTTCGAACAAAAATTTAACACACACACATAGTTATAGTTTTTTAATACTCTTCTTAAAGGAAGTTTAAATATCATACTTCGTAAAAATAGGTTATGAGCAGTTAAGGCGCAGTATCACCACCATACCTATTTCTGATAAGGAAAAATTACGTGTGTCAGTTCGGGAATTAAGTTTTAAGCCTCTAGTTCCAAGGTGGGGAGGTGACATTCGCGTGTCGTGTTCGAGGGTCGTGAATACATTTAAAAAATACATACAAAACATAAAACATATAAAAAATAAGTCAATACTCTGAAACTAAATATACTTGCATCAGATATGTAAACTTACCATTGGCTATTTACATATTGATCAAGCTGCAAAGGTTGTTTTGAATTAAAATTAGATACGAAACTTATTCTAGAATTCGAAATATCCTCTAAAATGAGCCTTGTTGATTGGTCGGTACCTATGTGGGCGCCACCGTAATTTAATTTCCCGCAATCAGAACCACTTCAAGTGATGGACGGTGCACGTGTATTGCTCACGTTTAACATGCCATTCGTTTCTATTAAAATTCGTCATTCAAAACTAATAATGTGCTGTAGATAAAGACGTCATTGAACGATAAATGCTGTTTATAACCAAATTTCCAATTAAGTCTTTACCTACGAAATTGCCGTTTAGTATATAGAAAGTTAAAGTGTTTTTTTATAAATATTTTGTCTTCTGTCAATCAAAACATGCAGCCGTGGTATCGAAAGATGCATTTCTGCCAGTACAGTCGTAATAATAATAATAATAATTACATTTATTTACTCCACAAGACAAATAACTTTTCAATTAGCTGATAGCTGAAACTATCGCTGTTATTCTGCCGCTGGCCGTAATCTTAATCTATAAATTAATCTAATCTATAAAATAATAAACTAAATTAGTAAAACTAAAATAATATAAACTAATCTATAAAAAAAACCTAATAATACCTAAATTTAAATATGTGGGATAATCTACAGAATCCCTGCCTCTGCACTTTGCTGCTTAAGTAGAAATTCCTTAAAAAAGTATTTGAAGGGGTTGAATCCTTGTGAGAGTCTACTTCTTAAAGGCGGAGGCAAGTCATTTCAGATTTTGGATGCGGCGGAGGAGAAACCACGCCCTGTAGCTTTATTTATACAATTAGGCCGTCTGAGTAAGTTAACACGTTCTCTAAGGTTGGGTATCTGTTTTTTCCATGACAGTTTCGTGTATAAATAAAACGGCGTTTTGCACTTAAATAGATTATGGAGGAAACAAGCGTATTTCAAATTTCTCAAATCTCGTATCGTATTCAGGGAGCCAACAAATACTTCAAAGGCTTATTTTATATAGTACCTCTCTTGGGTATTCAATTTTTCCCTGTCGTATTGATTCGATTGTCGAAGCTGTCCAAACTTTGGAAATAATAGAAGCCTGTCCACGAAAGGTAGGCGCAAAACTTTCAACCATAGTTCTTGTAGCTTAGGGACCATTTGTTGTGCAGTATGAAGTCGAACGTTTTGTAGGAGCAGCGGGGACGAGCAATTAACCAAGGCTGGCCGGAGATACACGATCTTCTCCATCATTGTGTCCAATTTCATATATTACACATCTCTAGTAATGCTGGTGCCATTTAGTAAGAAGCTGTGATGAATAATACTTGTATTAGACCACTAAATAGTGACCGGGACTTTTACGCGTGACTTACTTTAACGCGTTCGTTGCGCTGGCCATCGTTCAATTCGCGCTACCAGACTTATTTAAGTTTTTTTAAATTTCCAATTTGACGCAAACGGATCAATATTGTTTTGATGCTAACTTCGAATGCTGCTGCTAACTCAGCTGATAGATTGAGTATCGTTAACTTCTCCGATAGCCCTTTAATTCGTTTAGTTTTCGGGCGATCGCAGGGTTAATTTTTAGATCAAAACTCCGTATCGAAAGCCTTCAAACCAATAATGAGTCGTACGTTCGTTTGTAGTATTCACTGCGTACATAAGATCATTAATGTTGCGAGTTGCGAGATGAGATACAAATATAATGAAAAGAAAACAAATTATTAAGTAAATAAATAGCTGAAATTTAAATTAGAACTAAATTTTATAATAAATTGAAATAAAACTTAAATTTAGAATTTATTTCAAGCCATACGTAAATTACGCTTCAAATGGAAAGTACGGAAACTTTATTGGTCAAAAAAAAACACCTACTTATTATTTGTTGATAATTAGAGTTGATACGATTATCGAGAAAAATAATTCAACAATAATAAAACGTTAAATTTCAAGACCAATCATTAAAAGGCTTCATATAGTAAACACAGTCCAAGTTCCTTTATTTTTTCATAAAATATAACGTAATAACCGGTCTTGTCTATAAATGTCGACACGTGCACTGTTCTATTGTTGATGCTCACAGAGATTATATAAGCAAGTATTATTAAGGCCGACTGGTAAAAACTGAAAATAAGATTGTAATCTATGTTGATAACACAATACGCTACACACAAATAAATTTTAAGGTGGCGGTAGACTTCCGGCGGAAGATACGGTTTCTTAAAATTTACGAAACAATGCAAGCTTGGAGAAAGCGAAAGAAAGACAAAAAGGAAAAAGAGTCGAAACAAATGAGACAAAGAGACAAAACGGTCTGCTACCGTTTTTTTTTTTCTACCTATGCTAATAGCCTTGAGATGCTTATAATATCAGCTACGCCCTAACATGTAGGTGAGCTCACGCGGCTCAAACCGGAGTGTTTCTAACACTGACCCTAGCAAGAGCAGTGCTTCGCAGAATCTACCACCGGATCGGAAACGCGACCCACTGAAAAGGTCCGACGAGAAACTCAGTGGGCAAACTGCTACCGAGCACACCACATAGTTACACCAAGCTGAACAATATCTGTATTATGTAGTATACAATATATTATCTCAATATCCTTGCCGCCATACATGCATACACACCCGATAGCAAATCCACCTCGGTCTCATTTGGTAGAGAGTTTATGCTTGAGCAGAGAGGCTCAACTCGAAGCCAGGTCCGTACATCCGTAAGGGTGCACAACGACCTCACGATGAAAATTTTGGAGATTTCTCGAATTTGTCATATTGAAACGTAACAATTCAATTTAATCTTAAATTTAATTTTAAATAATATTGTCTAACGAGTTCCGTTCTACGTTTGTCATTAGTATTGAGTTCTCGATATTCCAATGACTGAGTTTCTCGCCGGATCTTCTCAGTGGGTCGCGTTTCCGATCCGGTGATAGATTCTACGAAGCACCGCTGTTGCTAGGGTTCGTGTTAGCAACATTGTCAGGTTTGAGCCCTGTGAGCTCACCTGCTAACCCGGTGACACTGACATGGTCTCTCTTGACCATCAGCTTAGGTAGGAAAAAAGAAAAAAAAGAGAAGAGGGTTTTCGTGTCGTGCCGCTTTTTCGAAGTAGCGCTCTGACGCTTTCTTAAGATACTTACGTATCGGTACTAAATTTAGATCGTCGTGGAGATCTGCTTGTAAGGTTAGTCAAGACTATAGAAATCACAACATGAATGTCGTTAGTCGTTTTGAATCATGAAGATGTGGTCTCCATTACCTACTGTATTAACTGGTGCCCTACAAGTCAAAACGAACACATGACTACACTGCGGTAGAATTCGGCTTTTTTTTCCTACCTATGCTTATAGCCTTGAGAGGCTATTTCAGCTTCGCCCTAACATGTGTAGGTGAAGCTCACGGGGCTCAAACCGGAGTGTTGCTAACACTGACCCTAGCAAGAGCAGTGCTTCGCAGAATCTACCACCGGATCGGAAACGCGACCCACTGAGAAGATCCGGCGAGAAACTCAGTGGGCTAAATTCGGCAGGAAGGAGTTATATGCGAGCGACAAGTCACTACCTACCAGTTACGATATTATAATGTATACATGCAGCAATATTTATATATAAAATACGTCGTAGGTTTATGATTCATTAATTCATATACCGCGGAGCTACCCGAATATAATTCGATAAAAATAAGTCACGTTTTTACGCACGAGTGTCCAAATCGTAATAACGTGTGCCTGTTTGATCATTCTCACATAGAAACGTGGTAAAGTATAACGTTTGTATTGCTTATTCCTGTATTATTTGTAAGCGGAAATCGTTTATGTAAGACATTTATATTTGTTGTTTTGATTATAATAATAAAAAAGTCTTAGAAACACTTAGAAATCTGTATATTGTTTTTTTTTTTAATAAGACTTCTTGCCTTCTTATAGAATTTCTTACATCAGCAAGTGAATCGACAGCTATTTAATGCATAAATCTACTAATATTCGACAAGATTCATTAATTTATAGATATACTAGCGACCCGCCCTCGCTTCGTTTCGGAAACTGTAATTTATTATTAATTTCTCCACTATTTAGCGGATGTTATTATACATATAAACCTTCCTCTTTAATCACTCTATCTATTAAAAAAAACCGCATCAAAATCCGTTGCGTAGTTTTAAAGATTTAAGCATACATAGGGACAGACAGATATAGGGACAGAGAAAGTGACTTTGTTTTACACTATGTAGTGAAGCCTGCATAAATAAAAAATGACTGCATCTAAACAATGTAAGTGTCTGCTAAAAATAGAAATTTTATTCTTAAACCTAACCAAACCATATAATATAATATATTAGAAAACGACTTAGTGGTGTTTTTTTTAAGATCACCCCGACCAAATATGGCGTTCAATTTTCGAATTCATCTTGCGGCGTTTGATGCATCACAGTTGGATATTTCTGGACTGCTTAATCTCAAATAAGCACACAAAATGATTTCTGTTTAATTTATTTATGGCGTTGTATCATCCTTCAGTGAACATTTAGTGCTATTAGTGATCGAGAATTAAGTGACAAAACAAGGATAGGTTAAAAAAATGCATATTATCAAAGTTTATTGAAGGGATAATATCAGATCATATCAGGAATAATATCAGATCATAATATAATGAGATCAGCTAATACATTTTTGTGACAACAGCTGTATATTTTTGCTGGTAATTAAGTGGGAATGTTTTGACCCTTTCATGCAAAGCAAATTATTCAGGATTTGCTGATGTATGATGGTTAAATCGATGTAGTGCGTTTAGTGAGAATAAAATGATATATTTCAGATTTTAATCAGGCTTTAGTTAACCGGTTGTATTAACACTTTATTATAAGACATAGTACTACTAAACAAATCATCGTTTAACTCTATACAATCTATAATACTAACAGAATGATACAAAAATTAAATTCATAGTTTTCTTACCAATTCTTTTCTTAACACTGGTGGTAGGACCTCTTGTGAGTCCGCGCGGGTGGGTGCCACCGCCCTGCCTATTTCTGCCGTGAAGCAGTAATGCGTTTCGGTTTGAAGGGTGGCGCAGCCGTTGTAACTATACTTGAGACCTTAGAACTTATATCTCAAGATGGGTGGCGCATTTACGTTGTGGATGTCTATGGGCTCCAGTAACCACTTAACACCAGGTGGGCTGTGAGCTCGTCCACCCATCTAAGCAATAAAAAAAAAAATAACAAATGAGATTTCAAAGTATTTCTCATTCATGTTTTGTATTGTGAAACCCTAGATGAAAGCAATCACTAAGAATCCCCATTTCTAAGAAAATCGTTTTGAAGTAACTTCAAAGAACCCTAAGCGCGCTTAAATGCTTTTCAATTGACCTGAATCAGAAACGCGATACGTAATTCTTGGCAGGATTTTTTCCTTTTGCCTGAAAACAGTCGCAAAAAGCTTCGGAAAGAATACTTAGAAATGCTTTTGCTTCGACAAGAAACTGATTAAGACGAGTATGTATTTTTTTTATGTAAACATTTACAATATAATACAATTATTATCATATTTTAAATAATACATTAGCTTGATCTATATTGTATGTTTTTTTTTTATGTAACGGAATTTTTGAACGTCATTTTTGCCGGCTTCAAAGTCGTCTTCAAACATTTTATAAATTCGCTTTAATATCCTGACAAGTTGGCTATTTAAGAGTGTCCATTTAATTTTTATCTAATTGTATATGTCCTACCGTGCACGACAGGAACGAGAGATTATGAAAACTATAAGTAAATTGACGTGACAAATATTCTCATGTATCAAATTTAAAGGCCATTTAACACACATGCAGTTGTGACGAGTGAAAGTTGAAGTCAATGCACTGAGTCACGTGCGCGAGCGCTTGCCTCCGAGAACGGCTCGTATTTATTACTTTACAAAACCATTATGGTCCACGTGCTAGTGAATGGATATATTATTAAGTAGTTAGGTCCGTATTAAAGAAAAAAACTTTCATTCCATTTCATTTTAAATTTTGTCATCTGTGGCCGTGGCGACTATTATAAAATAATTGGCAATTGCACTAGTGCCTAGTATCGCTAAAGTAAAATGTATTTTAATCATTTCACTGACAATTAATAAAGTGATATTTCGAATTGTATTGCGATTAAAACACGGGTAGGTACCACTACCCCGCCTATTTCTGCCGTGAAGCAGTAATGCGTTTCGGCTTGAAGGGTGGGGCAGCCGTTATACTGAGACATTAAAACTTATATCTCAAGGTGGGTGGCGCATTTGCGTTGTAAATGTCTATGGGCTCAAGTAACCACTTAACACTAGGTGGGCTGTGAGCTCGTCCACCCATATAAGCAATAAAGAAAAAAATTGAAATAAATGCGTTTAGGTTTCATCTTATTTCCAAGGACATTTAAAATTTGATACTATAAATATTCTGTTAATCGTTTTTCTTCAAACTATAGCCGCTGTTATTTCCTTGGCATGTTATATAACTTATGTAATACAATGTCGACAAAGCAATGATTATGTTTAACGACAAATCGAAATAGCTCAATTAAGCGGCAAATTTTTATTCTTTTAAGATAACTAATTTTAAATATTGTAATTACTTATACCTAATATTCTAAATACATATTCAGCCTGACTTCGTATTTCTGGAATAGAGTAATTTACTTCACAGGGATATTCAAGATTTTAGTAAACATTTCACTGTTGTTCCCCCTTTTTTTTTTCACAAGTAATATACAAAGTATATTAAAACGATGAACATTTTATTTCTAGTTCAGAACACATATGTACGTAACATTATTACAATTGTGTTTACTTCTCCAATTAGACTGAGATAAACATAGCTCGAAAAATGTCACGTGTTAAGAAACACATGTGTGTAGGAGGCCGGGAAGATAATATAAAAAGTAAATAACTATAAATAATCACATACCACCGGCATTGTGTGATACATTACAAATGATTAACATTGACCCCGTTGTCTAGACCGAAGAATATTTTAATAGGAAATTTTATTGATAAAAACCATTGTGTCTAAACTATAATGCTGAAGTTTTCTTATGGCTTTTCTACAGGAGACGAGCATACGTACTAGTCATTATGATAGCTCGTCACCGTCGCCCATGGGCATCAGCAAAACCCCGTCGAGGGAGGAAGTTAAAGCCGAACGGCACGTGGCAAACAAAATCTCTGGAAAAGCATTCCACATGAACTGCATATTATTATGAACACACATAGCACAGGAGGTCTCTCGCTAGACAGACAGTTTCTAATTACGTAGCCTACATGACTCTTATTTTAGATGAGGTGCAATACTTTATTGTACCTGCTCTCAGTTGATTTGGTAAAATGATTTTTGTTTCGCAACAGGAGTGGGCGAGGTAGTAGGTTGAGTTAGGTAGTGTCTATTCTTCTACGAGTCACCATCTCGTAGAAGGAGGCGGCGGAATGAGAGGCGAGGGAGAGCTCTTCTTCCCTCTCGCCGTCGTGCCGCCGCCGCCGAGTCGGAGGTCGAAGGAGGTCGATCGTACAGCTCCGGCCTCTGTGATCACAGTGATGGTCACGGGGCGACCTGAGGGGTCGAGGCTGCGGCGCACGCTACCGTCACTCTAGCACGACGGCAGCAGGATGATGTCTCGGCGCGTCGTTGGCTGCCATCCGCATTGCCGTCGTCACTGTCGTCGCTCAGATGCTCAACAAACTGTGGAAGAGCAGCCCAGTCGGCGGTGTATCGCATTCTGACCTGGTAGGCTGGTTCTGGCCGAGCGGGGTATCCTGGAACACCAGTGGCATCGCAAAATGGCCTGACAGGGCTGGCCTACCGTGGAGACCAGCGTTGTTGATCGTCGACCATCGTCTTGACGACCCATCGGTCGGGTGTCATCGGGGCGGCGCCGCAAGTCTGGTTGTTGGGTGTTGACCGCTAGAACCTTACTATGACCGGGTTCTGATCACGGGAGGAGATTGGACGTCGGATATGAGAGTGCTGAGGAGTCGTTTGGTGCGGTAGGGCCCTAAAATATCCATGGGCCTGCGGTCTGCTCTCAACATCTCCAGATCGTCGAGTCCCAGATATCCCGCGCGCCCTCTAGGCGCGGGGACACCGTAGGAGGTTCAGGTCCCAACCCGAAAAAAAAGGTAGTGTCTATTCGGGTGGGCTCACATTGCGGCCTACAACCTCTTTTACCATTGTGAAGATTGGACGATAAACATTTATACTTAATTTTTTTATTTATTATACTTCATACATATTAATGTACATTGGCAGATTTAATGTCTAAGGCATTATTACCCAAGGGTAATATAGAAAAGAAGAAGAACGTAGTAGGTGCAACGGTTGATAAATCAAAGGAAAGATAAATGATAAACGAATATGTGAAAATTTAATTCATTCATAATATTCATTCTAGAACTAAAGTCATCGATATAGCTCAAAGAGTCAGCAAGCTGAAGTGGCAGTGGGCTGACCATATATGCCGTAAAACTGACGATCGTTGGAGCAGACGGGTTCTCGAGTGGAGACCGCGTAGCGGAAGACGTAAGGTGGGACGCCCCCTGGCTAGGTGGTGCGATGAGCTCCGAACGGTGGCCGGCAAGAAGTGGATAAAAAGACCAGCCTTAGTGGTGTGAATTGGGAGAGGCCTATGTCCAGCAGTGGACGACTGTGGGCTGTTGATGATGATACGATTCATTCATAGAGTCTTTCAGAAATTTAAATTGTAGTCTATTTCATACTATTTTATCACCTCTCTCACCTTTATATCTTCTCCGTGTAATGTTAATTTCTATAGTACTTTCTTTTGTGTTCGGGAATCATAGATATCATTAAGATTCTTTTTAAGTCACGATTTATTGTGACATTAGCAAAATCAATACCAAAGGAATTGGAGTAATTTTTTTATAATAAAAAAGTCACGATTGATCATCGGTGATCATAAAAAATGTAAAGTATTCGAAAAATCAAAAATTCTATAACATAGTGACGACGACAAAGTAGCTTTTAGTCATGCTCATTTTTCTACCAAATATTTGTTAAACTAATGTTGTTATTATTTAGAACTAGTTTTAGTAACGTATCAAATTCTTAGGAATTTACGAAGCTACTGGTAACATTTACTTACGTAATCATAGACGTAACCGACCGCAAACAAATACCTAATTAACAGTTTAAGGTTGAGTGATTTTAACACCCAGTGGTCTTTATTGAGTACTTTTCGGAATTAATATCCATACATTTCTCGAGAAAATAAAAAGTTGTTATTTACTTCTACATTAGCTACAGGGAGCCTCTCATTCAGAAGAAATAAGTCCAACACACTATTTCATAAATTATTATAATTTTTAGGATGTGTACAACATTATAATATTAACAAAAAAGGAGACAACGACGCTTGGCACTAGATGATACCAATTATAAATATTACCATTTATGTTAAACTAATTCGGCGCGCTAATCTTTCTGACTGACGTTGGCTAACTCCTTCGTGTTTGGGAATTCCGATCGCGCCCGATGACGCCCGAATGGTTTTTTTATTTTTATTTTATGGCCTTGTATCTAGCCCTTTAGGCCGAATGCGACTTGCTGTGCCAGTGTTGCAAGCTAAAAAGTATACGAAAAAGTGTGACGGAAATGTCATTTATTTCGACATAGCTGAAGGCAGACATTCTCGTGTTTCTGAAGAAATTGTGGGGCTTAAGTTATTTTTCTGTTGTATCCAAAGGGATTTTCGTATTATTACTAGAAATTCGCGTGTGACACCCGCATGTTGGTGGCGCGAGAATTATTTTACCTTAGTAACCGACGAACAATGCATGTTCGTGTGCTCAGATCGAGTTAATAATTTAAATGTTGAAAATTATGCTACGTCTTGTATTCGAATTATAATGTGACATGTATATTACTTATCCTTATTTTTTCTCGCAAATAGATCAATAAGCTTACATACAACCCAGATGTTGTAAAGTAATTACCCGAGCATCCATCCCTACAAATGACGTTGAAGTTTTATTTGTATCGTACAACAGCTGCCCCACTCTTCAAATTGGAATGCATGACTACTTCGCGGCAAAAACACTTAAGGTCATTACTTTATTCATTCTACAATTAGTATGGGTGCCAGTGGGGAATGTCAAAAGCTTCTAAGGGTCCAAGTATTAGGCAATTAATTGCCCAGCCCCGCAAGAGAGAAGATAGTGAGGTATCACAGAACTAGTTTGGGTTCATGCCGGGACGCAGTACAACGGACGCCATTTTTTCCGTTGGAGAGGAAGGGCCTGAGGTACAGAGGAAACTGGCAAAATGAAAAGAAAGGTTGGAAAAGGGTTTGAAGATCAGTCGAACAAAAACCGAGCACATGTTCTGTGATTTTAGTGGTTCTTCAGACTTCACGCCAATTGCCTTAGATGGTGTATCCCTGACAGTCTGCTCCGACTTCAAGAACCTCGGCTCTATATTCCAGAACGACGGCATAGACCGACATAGACCATGACGTAGCGAGCCGAATAAACGCTGATTGGGTGAAATGGCGACAGGTCCCTGCAACTGCATGCGATCGTAGAATGCCCCTTAAGCTCAAGGGGAAAATTTACAAAACGATCATACATGACTGCATACGGCAGAGATGCGAATGTTGAGATGGATGTGTTGAGTGACAAGAATGGACAAGATAAGGAATGAGTATATCAGAGGAAGTGTGAAAGTAGCCCCGGCGATTGACAAATTAAAGAGCGGACGGTTAGCGTAGTATGGCCATGTGATGCGTAGACAGGAGATGCATGTGACTAGGAGATGTATGGCAATGGTAGCGCAAGGTAGAGGGGGAAGAGGTCGACCGAAGAAGTCATGGATGGAGTGAGAAGTGAGTGTTGAGTTGATAGCTGATAGAAGAGAATGGAATAGAAAAATTTGCTGCGCCGACCTCACTTAGTGGAATAACGTGGAGACAAAGAAAAAGAAGACTATTGTACCGGCCATTCCCATTGGACCATACAGGTACCGATATTATTTTCCGCGAATGTTACAACTGTGTAACAAATGATTGGTATTGGAAAATATATTGACTTACGAACGTCGCAGAATGTAGGACGTGCTTACGCATTGGTTATCGTTCATTCGCGCGTGATATCACGTGTCATTCTGTTTAAAACAAGCCCAATGACATGTTTATACGGCTTAAGTGTGATAAGAATGCTGATGAACTCTGTTTTTTTTCCTTCGATTTGTGGACGAGCTCACAGCCCACCTGGTGTTAAATGGTTACTGGAGCCCATATACATCTATAACGTATACACTGCCACTCACCTTGAGATATGAGCTTTAACCGAAACGCATTACTGCTTTACGACAGAAATAGGCGGGGTGGTGGTACCTACCCGTGCGTACTCACAAGAGGTCCTACCACCAGTAATTAAGCAAATTATAATTTTGCGGCTTTGATTTTTATTCCACAATGTTATTCCTTCACCGTGGAAATCAATCGTGAACATTTGTTAAGTACGTATTTCATTAGAAAAATTGGTACCCGCCTGCGGGATTCGAACACCGGTGCATCGCTCGATACAAATGCACCAGACGACATCACGACGACTTCATAAAGTTAAAACTTAAGTTAAAGCAAATGATGTGATCACCTGAGACTAGTTCTAAACAAACTACAATTTTATCTCGTTAATGGATACTAATAAAAAAAAAAAGGTTGACAAACTGACGATAAAATGTTACTGATATGTTTCAGATTTACCTATTTATATTAATATAAATATGTATATTGGTATAGGCATGTCTAAATAGGTGCCTTATATATAGATTTATAATTTATAATTTCTTTTCCTTAGCACGCAATGTGCTATTAAAATCGCCTGACGCACCGATTCTGTGGTTTTGAGGTTCTCCTCCTCCTAGGGGTAGCAACAGACGGCTGAATTTGCGTAACATAGCCGGTTCATCAAACAAGAAATAAGAATTGTATTAAAAAAACGAGTTTTTAGGTTGATTTAGTGAATGAATCTTACGAACCGATAAATTTACGTTACTACTTTATTAACCTGCTAATTAAGTGACGTGCTTGCTGCACGGAGACAAACTCAGATCCGTAATCTGTTCCAAAACTTCCAAATTTTATGAATCACAAATTAAAAAAAACATGCCATTGAATTCAATGCTTACATTCCACTGTAACAGATGGTCTATTTAGCATGGTGGTCGTAGTGGATGGTGGCATTAAATAATTAAAAATCCTCCTCTCTTTAACAAATGAGTAGTAACATAAAGGTATAAGTATAACATATAATGAGAGATAGAGAGATTATGCTTTATTGTATATGTACTAAATTAAAAAAAAATGCGAAACCTTAAATACAAAAAAGTATAATTAGCGGTCTTATCGCTAAGACCGATCTCTTGTCGAGAAATTACATGTAAATTAACACGTAAATGATTAACATAAGTTAACTTATAAATTTATTTGCTATGTCTGACAATCAAATCGAGTAACCAAAGGTCAAATTTAAATTTCTCAACTCATCGCTACAAGGAGCATGTGAGTCACGTGCTGTGACTCAATTTTGTAATTTAAAGATTCGAATTACATCAATAGATCTACTGAGACATGTGACTGTGACGATTTACCATCAGCATACAAATAACTAGCTAGTTGTTTGATAGAATGCGCCGTCTTCATTTGTATGGTATTCCGTAAATTGAATTTCGGTTTCTTACTTTTCCACGTTAAGCTTATAATTCAGAGAAAATCCATTCCATTCTGGGTATAAAGTGGCGCTTGTGCCGCATTCTGGTCCATAAACTACGATTCGATAAATAGATCCGTTGGTAGCAGATATACTAGGCGTTGCCCCGATCGTTTAACTATTTTTTTTTATATGATTGAGTCATTACTGTTGGCCCGGAGGCCGTTCCAGTTTCACCAGGATAGGTGGGCGAGCTAAAACTCAGCCAGGAGGGGTGGGACTTGAGAATAGCCGCCCGAGCGCCTTCGAAGGAGATCTAACAACTCAAGAGCAGCTGCTTAGCAAATTAATCTACTACCCGCGAATCGCGACCCACTGAGAAGATCCGGCGAGAAACTCAGGGGGCTGATGCATGGATTAGGTTGCACGGTTACCGAGGTCCCTAAGCCTGCTCCTAGTGTTAGAGTTGAAGGCATTTAATTCAAGAGTTATTGGATCCGTAAGGACGTGTCTAGGGCGACGACGGTGACTGGCTCCTGCGTGATCAGGACATTTAACTACTGCGATAAAAGTATAAATATGTTAATCCTGAGTACATATTATTATATACTAACTACCCTTGTGCGAATTTTCAGACAATTTGGGGGTTCATTGCTTCCCGCTTCCGTAGGTTTAACCCGCGATTCCTTACAAGTGACCCCTGGGTGGTGCTAAACGGGAGCCGAAAACGTAATCGGTGGTAGGACCTAGTCCGACTGGCTGGCGACCACCTTCCAACTAGAGTCCGCCGCCATATAGCCTAGCTGAGTTCCGGCGTGTGGGTTGGAGAGCCAGTTTTATTCCTTCCCTTTCCTCTTCCTTGTTGGGGGTGAATCTTGATGATACCTGGAACATGCGGAGCAAACGTATGTGCGAGCTTGCGGGACGTGATTGTTTGACGAGGGTATAGGGAGACCCAGTGAAACGGTGTTCGCCGCCGCCCGCCGGTCAGTAGGGGACCTGAACTCGGGTGTCACTTCTAAACTCCGCCCCGGGAAGCTGTCCCACCAACCGGTGTAAAATCCTGTCGTGCGGTCGTCGTGCCGGAGTCGGAGACCGGAGTGGATCCCGGCGATCGCACGCAGGGTGGACGTGGGCGGTCTTCCATGAAGACGGAACCTTGTTAGTGCAATAAGAGAGGCGATACAAACGCGTTAGCGCAGGCGTCAGCTCAGGGGCGCACGTTTTCAGAACCACTGCAGGGATGCCGTCTGGCCCACTCGACTTATGGACGTCCAGGAGTCGGAGCTCCCGCCTGACTGCACACTGCGTGTAGCAGATCTCAGGCAGGGAGCTATCACACCGGGGGATGTTCGGTGGTGTGGCACCCCCGTCGTCCACGGTCGAGTTCGAGGCGAAGAGTTTGACCAGAAGGTCAGCCTTCTCTTTCGCACTATGGGCCAAACTGTCATCGGACATGTGCAGTGGTGGGAGACTAGACCTGTAAAAGTTTCCTTCTGCAGCTTTGGCGAGCGACCAAAAAGCACAGCTCCCAGAGGGATAGCTATTTAGTCGCTCGCCAACTCTAGCAACGTGCTCCGACTTCGCCTTGGCAATAACCTTCTTGTAGGACCTGGAAGCAGCGTTATATTTCCGCCTTTCCTCTGAGATGTTAGGATTCTGACGTCTCCTGGCATTATGCCATGCCACGTATGCGGACCGCTTGAGGTGTGTAGCATCTCTGCTGGCATTGTTATACCAGGGTCTACTGCGACCCCCAATGGGCACCTCAGAGGAGGGAATAAACAATTCCATCCCCTGAAGCACCACGTCTTTAAGACGGTCCGCACAGACGTCAGGATCAGCAGAAGGGTGACCGGTCGGACCCATCGAGTTATAGGCCTATCGCGATAAGTTCCTTGCTTTCCAAGGTGATGGAGCGAATAATAAATATACAACTCCTGAAGTATCTGGAGGACCGTNCCTCAGAGGAGGGAATAAACAATTCCATCCCCTGAAGCACCACGTCTTTAAGACGGTCCGCACAGACGTCAGGATCAGCAGAAGGGTGACCGGTCGGACCCATCGAGTTATAGGCCTATCGCGATAAGTTCCTTGCTTTCCAAGGTGATGGAGCGAATAATAAATATACAACTCCTGAAGTATCTGGAGGACCGTTAGCTGATCAGTGACCGACAGTGCGGTTTCCGTCACGGTCGCTCAGCTGGCGATCTTCTTGTATACCTTACTCGCAGATGGGCTGAAGCCTTGGAGAGCAAGGGCGAGGCTCTTGCTGTGAGCCTTGATATCGCGAAGGCCTTTGACAGGGTCTGGCATAGGGCACTTCTATCGAAGTTACCATCTTACGGAATCCCCGAGGGTCTCTGCAAGTGGATCGCTAGCTTTTTGGATGAGCGGAGCATCACGGTCGTTGTAAACGGTGACTGCTCTGATACCATGGGCATTAACGCTGGCGCTCCACAAGGTTCGGTGCTCTCCACGCTTTTCATCCTGTATATCAATGACATGCTGTCTATTGATGGCATGCATTGCTATGCGGATGACAGCACGGGGATGCGCGATATATTGGCCATCAGAGTCTCTCTCAGAGCGTGGTGCAAGAGAGACGATCAAAACTTGTGTCTGAAGTGGAGAACTCTCTGGGGCGAGGCTCCGAATGGGGTGAATTGAACTTGGTTCAATTCAACCCGACAAAGGCACAAGTTTACGCGTTCACTGCGAAGAAGGACCCCTTTTTCATGGCGCCGCAATTCCAAGGAGTATCCCTGCAAACTTCCGGGAGTATCGGGATACTTAGGGTCGACATTTTAAGCGATGTCCGATTTCGGAGTCATTTGGAAGGCAAAGCCAAGTTGGAGTCCAAAATACTGGTAGTCCTCAACAGAGCGAAGCGGTACTTCACGCATGGATAAAGACTTTTGCTCTATAAAGCACAAGTCCGGCCTCGCGTGGAGTACTCTTGAATGATATGAAGGAAACTTATCGATTTTATAATCATTACATTTTTCTTCACGTATTTTTCTCAAAGCGTTCATGTTATGAATTCGGGTAGCCGATTATACATCGCGTTATTTAAGTAGATCGAAAGCGACCTTAATTTGTTGCCTATTATTCATTGCTGGCCAGCCTTCAAGAATATGCCATGTACTTTTGCCATACGAAAAAATTCTCATCATTTTACCGTAGTTGTTTAAAACATGTATGGAATTTGTCTTTTAAATATAGATGTGTATGTGTTTGCATTATACCATGAATCAGCGAAATTGGGATGTATTGGATCTAGAACACGATATTTAGTAATACAGTACAACCCTAAGAAACGGAAAACGTAATTTATTAATTAATTTAAGCATATTATTATGCTTTGTAGTTTTAATAATTTTTGCGAGTCCGCAATGTAATGATCAAACTGGTGATCTCTTGTCCCCTCGCTCGAGATCAAAGATTACGCCTGTTAACAGATTTAAAATTTGTATGATGTTGCGTGGAATGCTAATAACTTAGTTTACACATTATTAAAACATTTTTTTTATTGCTTAGATGGGTGGACGAGCTTATAGTCCACCTGATGGTGAGCGGTTACCGTCGCCCATGGACTTCAGCAATGCCAGGGGCAGAGCTAAGCCGCTGCCTACCATACATATACATTGCACGAACTATTTAAAAATCGTGTAATAAAAATCAAACCCGCAAAAATTATAATTTGCGTAATCACTGGTGGTAGGACCTCTTGGGAGTCCGCACGGATAGGTACCACCACTCCGCCTGTTTCCGCCGTGAAGCAGTAATGCGTTTCGGTTCGAAGGGTGGGGTAGCCGTTGTAACTATACTGAGATCTTAGAACTTATATCTCGAGGTGGGTGGCGCATTTACGTTGTAGATGTCTATGGGCTCCAGTAACCACTTAACACCAGGTGGGCTGTAAGCTCGTCCACCCATCTAAGCAATATAAAAAAAAAAAATATATGGCAACACCATAAACGACATTAGTAAGTTTTTGTAAAATGAGTTTTATTAGCGGTGCAATCAGATCTTTCTTTTTCTGTTAATCTATAATTATTACATTCGAAACAGAGTTAATGCTTTTGAAATGTGGTTTTAGCGCTGCCTATTAAGGATTCCATAGACAGCGCACGAACATCGCGGTCCTACAACAGCTTAAAATGGAGTACGATCGCCTGTCTACCAACATCATTCTCGCTCACGACTCGGTCGTGCGCGGACGTGCTTTCCGATCCGTGGCCCGCTTGCGAGCTACGTCTCTGAACTCACAGTTGTGCTCGACAGTTTAGTGACCGTGAATACATTCTCGTTTACGACTCGGTTGTGTGTGAACGTGCCTTCCAATCCGTTGGTCGCTTGCGACCTACGCATCGGAATACACATTTGTGCGTGATAGTGTTGTGACCGTGAATACCCACCTCATACCAACTGTCTTTTTCAAGGCAACCAATCGCTACGATCAGGCTTCCTGTGGCACTCACAGGCTAGCGATTTCCTAAACCCTTCCCAAAACAACAGTCTTTTTCAAGACTAGACCCCCGCTCGCGATTCTGCCTGCTGTAGCACTATACAGCCCGAGCGGGTTCCTTTCCTTTTCCCCGCCGATTGCCGTTTTCACGGCATAGGCATTCCCCCCCCCTGCTCCTTGCTGTCCTGCAGCACAGGGGGGTTACAAATCCTATCCGGGGCCTCGCCTTTCGGCGAGTTCAACAAAAGTCCCGGGGCCGCCCCCCCCGGGCAAGAAGACCGAAGAATGGAGCAAGAAGACGTTAGTGATATTGTCGGGTTCCTCCGGGATAGGTACCCGTCAATTAGGGCCGAGTACCTAGAGTTTAGGGCCGCCCGTGGCAATCCCTCCCCCCCCGCGTCCGTCGCCGCGTATCTCAAACGTGCCTCGGAGGCACGCCGCGCGCCCCCCGCCGCCGCGTTA
>NW_021011666.1:208532-248377 GCF_003987935.1 Bombyx mandarina | reverse complement strand
AAAAAAAAAAAAAAAAAAAAATGTCTACCACCTGTCTGCAACGCATAAAGCACTACTTTGGCCACGTTGCCCGCAGAGGTGTAGATAGCTTGGAAAGTCTGATGGTCACTGGAAAAGTAGAAGGAAAACGTCTTAGAGACCGGAGCCTCAAACGTTAGTCCGACCAGATCTCCGAACCAGCGGACTACGTAGCGCTGCACTACACCAGGCAACTGACCGGAGCCGATGGAGGCTGGCAGTGGACAAGCTGAAACGGAGTCACGATCCTCACTAACGAGGGAGCGATGGAGAAGAAGAATAATTATTCAAATTAATTGCCACACCGCTTGAGGACTCGAACAAATTTGGTAGAACTTTTTTTTCTTTGTGTTCGTAATTTTTAAGCCAAAGAATTTCTGTGGTATATTTACAGAAAACTTTTTCGTACACTTAGAGATAGTCACAACGGAGTGTTACCGTGTTACATTAGTTTTATATAGGCACAGAAAAAGAATAGCACAAGCCGTCATTCCGCTACACCACTTGCTGTGATTAATGATTTAATAAATATACTATCACGTAACAATCATTACTAGAGGTCCCGCAGTAGTCGAAATTCGACTATAATTAATTGGAATTGTAATTTTGTACACTTTTATGATTGTATTTTATACTTCTATAATCACAAATTTTGCTAAGACTACACTATAAAAAATATTAACAAAGACAAACAATATGTAATCTATTCTCAATTTGACAACAGACGTCAAGAACAAAAGTTTGACAATAAATAGTATGCATGCGTGTGTGTGTCAAATACATGGTATGTAGTGTGTGTAATGTTTTCTTTATTGATTTAATGTATCTTTTATGCTTTATTTTAAAAAAATATTAGTATTGTGCACTTCTTCTCTACATTCTCTATAAGTGTGGAAAATTTCATACTCCTCCGTCTGCGCAATTTTCGTAAAAAGGGATACAAAGTTTTTGCTTCACGTATTAATATATAGATACCGAAGTAAGGCTATCATTCTAACAATTACAGCGTCTAGGTATTTTACATGTTTAAAAGCAAATTAAAGAGTGACAATGGAAGTACGTAATTACTCCACCATTTTAGTTGACCTTTTAAGTAACCATTATTTTACAAAGCAAAATCACGTTGTGGGAGATCCACGTGTAGACCTAACCCGGGGCCAGAGATTTAAGTAATAAAGATAACAAAATAACAGCACGTTTTAATTTTAGACACGAAATGTTATTCCCGAGCATTGCCTCGTGGAGAAAAGGCTGTCTTAGAAAAAAAAAAAAAAAATCATATCAAGGGGTGAAATGCTATTTGTTTTAAGCGAATTTTCGCTTAATACGCGAGCGACATTTATCTTTACAATTTAAGCTTTTAAGCAATGCTTTTTTTTGCTTTTAAGCAATGCTTCTTTTTTTTCCTACTTAAGCTGATGATCTAGGGGACCATATCAGCGTCACCGGGCTAGTAGGTGAGCTCACGGGGCGGGGATTTTTGCAGAATCTACGACCGGATCGGAAACTCGACCCACTGATTCGGCGAGAAACTCAGTGGGCTGTGTCTGTGGATGAATTTACTCGCAGAGCTCTTCGTCGCAAGCGACGGGTTCAACGAGAATGATGACCAGTGCTTGGGGTTCCTAAGAGCACCGTTAGTGGATCGGGAGGGTCCGAGTTGACGTGTTTTGGGTGACGTCGACTCTAAACCTGCGTTTTATTTGGTATTAGCATCAACAGTTTGATGTTTTTAATTGATGTTAGTAAAGGTTTTTTTTTTGTTTTCTGAGAGAATGGAGTAAAGTTTTTTGTTGTGATATTTTTTTTTAAATTTTAAACTTTAAATGGCTCTTCTGTCAAGTTGCAAAAATGTCGCTTGAACCAAACAGCCTTTCACCCTTCGATATGCAGTTTTCAAGAGAGGCAATAGCGTTTTGTGTTTGAAGCCACTTGAATGGATGTTAGAGTGGTGTGTCAAACTTGAATCTATATCGGTATAAGGGAATAAATAAACGAACCTAAAGTAAACTTTTGTAGTCGTCGTGGCCTAACGGATAAGACGTCCGGTGCATTCGTGTTGAAGCGATGCACCGGTGTTCGAATCCCGCAGGCGGGTACCAATTTTTCAAATGAAATACGTACTCAACAAATGTTCACAATTGACTTCCACGGTGAAGGAATAACATCGTGTAATAAAAATGAAACCCGCAAAATTATAATTTGCGTAATTACTGGTGGTAGGACCTCTTGTGAGTCCGTGCGGGTGGGTACCACCACCCTGCCTATTTCTGCCGTGAAGTAGTAATGCGTTTCGGTTTGAAGGGTGGGGCAGCCGTCGTTACTATACTTGAGACCTTAGAACTTGTATCTCAAGAGGGGTGGCGCATTTACGTTGTAGATGTCTATGGGCTCCAGTAACCACTTAACACCAGGTGCGCTCCTCCACCCATCAAAGCAATAAAAAAAAAGAGTCTATTGCGTCACACAAAAATAAAATGAAAAATAAAATATGTATGTTATTGTGCAAAACACAATGTCAAATGTAAGGCGTTATATACAGTACTTGTATTGAGTATCGACCTACAGTAACGTGGAAAAACTTGTGTGTGAAAAATCGATATAGAAAAGTCTCACCCCAATAACATAATCCGCTTAATACCAGAGATAAGGTCGCGCGATCGCGTCAATCGACATTTTCTCTATCGGATATATCATTTTCTTTAATTGCTTTAGTGTTAGTTTTCTTGTGATATATTGGGATATATTGTTCAATTAATTATCAAAAGTAATCTTAATCTAAACTGTATAAATATTGCTCATAGATTAAAAACAATCTCAAATAGAATCGTCGAAAAAATGAACATATAGCATTCTCTACTAGTGAATTATTTATACATATAAATAAAATTAGAGTGTATGTTTGTTATATTAAAATAACCGCTTTTGACTACATGCATATGAATTTATATACGGTACATATATCAAAATAACATTTTTTACAAGTTTTGTCTGTCTGTCTGTTTGTTTGTTCCGGGTAATCTCTGGAACGGCAGGACTGATTTTGACGAGACTTTCACTGATCGGTAGCTAATGATATAAGGAGTAACTAAGGCTACTTTTTTAAACTAGCTTCACCCCGCGGCGTCACCCACGGTACGACAATCACCGCGGGTAACGTCGCGGGACTCGGCTATCAATAATAAAATTTAATATTTCCGAAGGGAAGCCAGGGCGGGTCGCTAGTCATAAAATAAAAGTAGACAGACGTGTGAATTAAATGTGCGAGATAATGAAAACTGTATAACTACATCTAAATTAGTTCCGAAGTCTAAAGCACTGATTTAAAAAAAAAAACTAAAAAAAAAAACTTACATTAGTATTTAACACGAGAAAAAACCCTGAAATAGATGTTACGAAAATTAATACAATTCTGGTTTTTACTTGTGAATTCAAAATAGAAAAATACTATGCACAATATTATTAATTTTGTTGTGGATGCACTTCTGCAACGGCAATACGGAAAAGCCTTGGACGGTGAGGTCAGACGTACCACTTCCTAGCTGGCCACGTTGTACGTTAACGTGATCTACATTATAAATTTGACAGCACGTTCCGTCTGTTTAGAGCAATTCTAAACATGAAGTTTTTATTACTATTTTTTGAATTCTGAAATAGAATAATAATTCTGACAAAACAGTCATTGTAAATCAATCAATAATTCAGGTCGTACGTGCACGCGTTGTAACTATATTAAAATAAAATAAAAATAATCTTCTCTCTAAATATATCAAATTATTGAAGCGACCACAGTCTCTCTCGTTTTCCTCCTTTTCCCACTAAGTGGAATCGGCACAACATAATACTATTTATAATCATTTATATAATAAACTATATTTAATCTAGATTTGATTAAATTGTTTTAAAATAGTACCTAACTGGCTCCCAATCTTGGCTGTTATTTCACGAATACTTATAATAAAATTAATACTCATATAAGTAGTTGATTATGTTTCTGTTTAATTTATGAACAGGCCCTTTCCGTCTGCGACATTGCCTGCTTCCATTAGAATTTGTTTTTTTTAATACGCTTTTATTAGCTTCAGACGTATGTATGTTAGTGTGTAACGGAATCTTTGAACTTGATTTTGACCCCCTTCAAATAGTCGGATTAACTCGAAATTTACTATACTTATACTTTTTATACTTTTTAAGGACCGATGACAATTTAATATTTAAAATCGAAAAAAAATATTGGAAAAATTTAATTTCAACTAAAAAATGAACAACTGAAAAATATTAGTTTAAAAAAACTAACAAAATACGCTTTTATAGAAAATCCAACTAAAAAACAGAGAATAAATTTGGCATGGTATCAGTAGTTATAAATATTTTATGAACAGATATGAGTAGAAGGGTTATTTTGATAATATCCTGAAAAGCACCCCACGCTTTTTTTACAATAAAATCATTTTTTTCTTACGCTATCTTTAATTCAAATTTATTCTTCTTCTTCTTCTTCCAGTGCCTCTTCAATCCTGAAGGTTGGCCGTTAGCTTCCTGTATTCCTTTCTGTCAGCAGCCAGCCCCATGGCTATATTTGACTTTTCCATGAAGCTAACTACTAGGGAATTTAGTGCAGTGGTTTCCCGTTGCCTTCTGCACCAGACCTTTTTGAGATTATTTAGATCTCAAGGCTGCTGAGGCCTCTTCCGACCAGTTTCCTGATCAGGAGTATGGGTATACCGCCATTGCTCGGTCGCCAGAGCCTCGTTCGTTGTCTAGCAGGGAGCACCACGCCATCCCAGGGGTTGGCGCCGCTAGTTATTCTGAGAAGAATGACCAGCGCAGGCAGATGAGGTTGACACTAGGGCCGGATAGATGTTATGCTCCGTTCTCCGCTTACTCTCCTCAAATTTATTAAAATTTCTTTTAAATTTTTTAGTTGGATTTTCTATAAAAGCGTATTTTGTTAGTTTTTGTAAACTATTATATTATTTATTTACAATAAAAGTTACGTATTCTCAATTATCTTGTAATGCTTTCTTCCAAGTGTCAAATCTCAAACTAGTGTCTTAGTAGAACGAGTTAAGGATTTTTTGGCGGGAATGCGAGGAGTGAAGTTGTGTGATTTATGTTATTTTGTCTTTTTAATATTTCTTCAGGTTTAAATGCGTAATAAGGGTGGTTTGTGAACTGCTTAGTATCTGTGAAAGTGCAGAAATGTGGGAAAATAAAACAAAACCGCTGGACGTAACTTCTCGGGAACCTCCAAAAAGTCCACTTAAAATTTTTTTAGTAAATGACCACCATTTTAATGAGATTATATTTCGTCCCATATCATTTCAAAATAAAAAAAAATAAAAAATTGGCAGCTACCTCGAAAATGTATTCTAAAATCAAATTTAAGTGACATAAATGATAAATACATATCGGTCGGCTTATATGGTTGTCACGTTATATGATAATGACGCGGACGGGTGATTCCGAATGAATCGATTAACAAATTCACTCACGTGCGTTTGCTATTGATAGACAAACGCTTCGTAGACTGAATGTTTTTTTTTTTAATATTAACTTTTAGATACAGATCTTAGAGATTTTAGATACATCCGTCACATGATTCCTCAAATAAATTTTTTTTTTCCTACCTATGCTGATAGCCTTGAGAGGCTATTTCAGCTTCGCCCTAACGTTTGTAGGTGAGCTCGCGGGGCTCAACCGGAGAGTTGCTAATACTGACCCTAGCAAGAGCAGTGCTTCGCAGAATCTACCGCCGGATCGGAAACGCGACCCACTGAGAAGATCCGGCGAGAAACTCAGTGGGTTGTGTCTATGGGTCACGTATGAATAAAATCTTGTTCATCAACGTTTGAATATGGTGCTCATTAACATCCATTTTTATTTCTAGAAAAAAAAAAGTTTCTAGACTTATACGTTTCATTTCACATAACTAATAGTATTCGGATTTCTGGCTGTTTACGACTGACGAAAACCGAAGAAAGTACTAACCAGTATTATTTATATGACTACTATCCTACTATAAACCAAAGCAATAACTATATATTTTTTTCTACCTTTTTTTATTGCTTACATGGGTGGACGAGCTCACAGCCCACCTGTTGTTAAGTGGTTACTGGAACCCATGGACATCTACAACGTAAATGCGCCACCCACCTTGAGATATAAGTTCTAAGATCTCAGTATAGTTACAACGGCTACCCTACCCTTTAGACCGAAGCGCATTACTGCTTCACGGCAGAAATAGGCAAGGCGGTGGTACCTACCCGCACGGACTCAAAAGAGGTCCTACCGCCAGTAATAAAACCTATGCTGATAGCCTTGAGAAGCTATATAAGTGTTACCCTAGCGTGTAGGTGAGCTTTCAGGGCTCAAGCCGGAGGTGTTGCTACAACTGGCCCCAGCAAGAGCAGTGCTTCGCAGAATCTACCACCGGATCGGAAACGCGATCCACTGAGAAGATCCGGCGAGAAACTCCGTGGGCTATGTCTATGGGTTAATTTACTCGCCGAGTCCTTCATCGCAAGCGACGTGTTCGGCGAGGACGGTGACCGGTGCTTGAGGTATCTAAAAGCACTGTTAATGGATCGGGAGGATCCGTAATGATGTGTTGGCGACGTCGACTGTTTACCATTCGGTCCACAGGATCGGGTATGTAATTATTATGATATATAATACGACTATTATGATATATAATACGACTATTATGATACGACATAAAAAAAATCTAAAAAATTTCATTGAGCACTTTAAGAATTAATGAACTAATTTGTTGGATACGTATGTAATATGGTGTTTTCGTTTTTTATTTGAGATTAAGCAGATTACCTCGAAAATGTTTGATTGATGGCCGAGATAACACACGCACTGTGGTGTTTCTTTTAAATTGTTGTTATTGTTTATTTTTGAAATAATTGTTATCAGTTTTCCGAAGAAAAAGAGATATATGTATGAGTTTTATTATTATTTTCCGTCAGACATTTGGTAATTGATTTAATATGTAATAAGTGAGTTGGAATTAAAAGATCACTAAAAATCCTTAGTGTGGCGCTATGAAAAATTTGATCTATGATTAATGATTAAATAACTACAAATTAAAATAGAATAACATATTTTGTATTTGCTTGTATTCACTGTTCTTAAAGGGTTTCGTCAATGACCTTGACATTAAATATTTGTAGCTAAAATACAATACAAAACAAGAAATAAAATGAAGTATAAATCCCTTTAATGAAAACGAGACACTTATTATAACATATATACATGAGTTTTGAGTTGTAATANAATGATTAAATAACTACAAATTAAAATAGAATAACATATTTTGTATTTGCTTGTATTCACTGTTCTTAAAGGGTTTCGTCAATGACCTTGACATTAAATATTTGTAGCTAAAATACAATACAAAACAAGAAATAAAATGAAGTATAAATCCCTTTAATGAAAACGAGACACTTATTATAACATATATACATGAGTTTTGAGTTGTAATACAGTACCAATTTTTTTCATATTTACATAAAACAGATTGCTATAAATTCGTGGAGAATTCGGTCGGACGAGTACAGTACACTTGGATTTAAGTGATTGCCGAAGGGCATAGACATCAACGTAGTCTAACGTAATTTCCTAACAACTATACATAGAATAAAATAATATAATAACGAAAACTAACCTATATTATAATGTCATGAAAGTAAAACTACTTAGAAATACTAATCGATTACAGTAAGTACAGTACTTAATCTACTAATAACAGTCTCGACAACGCAAGACATTTCTACCCGATGATATGCAGGCGAAGTAAAATGTCCCTTAGAAATAATGTAAGGTGACACTCTACAAAACTTGCATACGCCCCATCATGACCTATGCAAGTGTAGTGTTCGCTCACGCGGCCCGCACTCACCTAAAATCATTTCAAATTATTCAATACCGTTTTTGCAGGATAGCAGTCGGAGCCCCGTGGTTCGTCAGGAACGTCGACCTCCATGACGACCTGGACTTAGAGTCCACCAGTAAGTATATGCAGTCGGTGTCGATGCGCCACTTCGATAAAGCGGCACGACACGAGAACCCTCTCATCGTGGCCGCCGGTAACTACATTCCCGATCCTGCGGAAAGAATGGAAAGCAGTCGACGTCGCCCAAGACACGTCATCTCGGATCCTCCCGATCCACTAACGGTGCTTTTAGATACCTCAAGCACCGGTCACCGTCCTCGCCGAACACGTCGCTTGCGATGAAGGGCTCGACGAGTAAATTAACCCATAGACATAGCCCACGGAGTTTCTCGCCGGGTCTTCTCAGTGGATCGCGTTTCCGATCCGGTGGTAGATTCTGCGAAGCACGGCTCTTGCTAGGGTTCGTGTTAGCAACGTCGTCAGATTTGAGCGCCGTGAGCTCACCTACTAGTTAAGGTTACGCTGGAATAGCCTCTCAAGGCTACCAGGTTAGGTAGGAGAAAAAAAAAAAGCAAGACTTTCTTTGCAATAGAAATGCAGAGGATGGTGAAGCCGACTGTTATCGACCAAAAAGGAAGTAAGCGATTATGAACCTTATTTGCAGATCATAGATGTAGAAGAGATGTAGAAGTAGAAGAGATGTAGAGTTCTTTTTCAAAACCTATTCTATTATTTTAATAAAAAAAAAGTGTAACTGACATTATTTTTACGCCTTGCTCATTCAATCGTCTTCGCCATCTTGCTTTTCCCTGTCCTTAATTTTTCCCTTTCTTACCGTTTTCTCTCACTCACATTTTAACGTTCCGTTCCACACTATTTTCATACGTTCCGTTCTTATCAATCCTATATAGATACGCTTAAAGATACTGAAATTTATCTACGTCACGTATCGCTAGTCGCACTGATCTATGATCCATGAGCGACGATAACCACTCACCATCAGGTGGGCCGTATCAAGGGCAATGAATATAGATCGTTCGCGTTCATCTGTGATGATAGAATAAACAAATCCATAGACTAAAATACAATATTTACATATATAAAAATCAACAGAGAATTCGTCATTTCTACGTAATTAAAAATTAGAAGTCTCTTATCTAAATATTATCAAATATCTGCATGTTACATTCATAATTTACTTGGTTAATTTCTGAATTGTAATAGTTCTTCATTGACGTCATTAAAACAAAATTTACAATTCTGCAACAAAAACTCTTTAGAATATACTCGGTCGACATAAAAAAAATAGGTATCAGTAGATACATACCCGCGTTAAATTTGTAATTAAATTCTATTATAATTGTGTGTGTTAGTAACATTTGGTTTGTTGGTTGTAAAAAGTATTTTTATTATAAGGTATATATATCACCGGTTCCTCTCATCCTAGCGAGATAAGACATAAATGAAAGAAAATCAACACTGGAATAATAGTCGACAGCTATAGCTAATAGCTATTCCGCTATTCCGGGGAAGTAGGACCAGATATTTAAAAAAAATCGATAAACCTCATAACATCAACCAGGTGGGCCGTGAGCTCTTCCACACATCTAAACCAATTAAAAAAAATTAAGATCATTTTACGAAGTCTCGAATATATCATTTTAGCATTTAAATTAGTATTAGGTACCTATGCGCTTTAAAACTTTCGTGACCACAAACTTCAGGAAATCGTTTTTAGCATTGCATTTTTACCAACTAGCGGCCCGCTCCGGCTCCGCTCGGGTCTTTAACAAAAAATTCAACGATATTTAATGTTTTTTTATTTTTTTAAATAAAAGAACATTTATTGTGGCATAGCTATAATAGTTAGACATGTGCTGTCGCGACACTTTTTGTAAATAATAATGTGTTCTACAAAGTCGTAGTACATTATTTTATGCTATCATGAATAGTTTTCGCAGGGCACGCGATGTAAAGAATATTTTAAGTATTTTTTTTACACCTTGGCTTACATTATTGGAGTTTTAGTAAGGATCTCTAATTTATTTCATAAAAGATCATAGCCTATGTCACTCGGGAATAGTGTAGCTTCCAAACAGTGAAAGAATTTTTCAAATCGGTTCAGTAGTTTCGGAGCCTATTCAATATAAACAAACAAACAAATATTTCCTCTTTATAATATTATAGTATAGATATAATATGCTTCTTGCATACGTATAAGAATGTCTGGCAATTACTCTGCAATAATCAATTTCGGTTCACGTGGAACACGCACGTGAATAAGCGCGCGCGCACCTGTCCCCAGTGTAACGACCTTGCCTACCTAAATACTTACCACGTAGGTGTTCAAGTACACTGTCGGTCCTCATCGTAATTACGAATGTTTTTAACTATCAACATGTACTTAAGTGTATACGTATTGATGGCAAAACCTAGTTGTTCTAAATTCAAATTTGAATGAATTTACAACTAGGAAACCTGTGCCCCTCTTCTATGGAGTACATTTATTTGTGAAGTTGTACTTCAGAATAATTCCTATACATAAAGACTAGATGATTAAAAAAATATCTAAAAACAATTTTAATTAGATAAACACGAAATAAGTCGGTATTACTATTAGGTTTCTGGGCTAGCCGAATATCTTTCCACTACTAATGTTACTGTGACAACTTAGTAATTACGTATTTTTAAAAATAATTTATTAATTGGACTTACTTATATCAAAATATTAATATATTTACTGGTGGTAGGACGTCTTGTGAGTCCGCACGGTAGGTACTACCTCGCCTATTTCTGCCCTCAAGCAGTAACGCGTTTCGGTTTGAAGGGTGGGGCAGCCGTTGTAACTATACTGAGACCTTACAACTTATATCTCAAGGTGGGTGGCGCATTTACGTTGTAGATGTCTATGGGCTCCAGTAACCATTTAACACCAGGTGGGCTGTGAACTCGTCCACCCATCTAAGCAATAAAAAAGGATGGATTCAGGTGAGATAAAAATTATACCTAGTCAGGTCATAAATTCTGTCACATGTTTAATGTAAAATAATTGAAACAAGTTTATTCATTATGTAACCATTCATATACCAAAATGAACTTAACAAAACATAGATTCTTATGACACTAAAGTTTATTCAAAATTACCTCCGTGATTTTGAATACAGGCCTTCAATCTGCGCGGCCAGTCGTCTATCGCAGCACGAACGAGGTCCATGTCAATATCGGCGGCTGCCTTAATCAAGGATGTCTTGAGTGACTCCAAATTGGGATGAGGCTTTGAGCACGCCTTTTCCTCCAAGTGTTGCCATATCTTGTAATCTAACGGATTCAAATCTGGACTGGAGGAGGGCCAGTCTTCGTGCCGGATGAAGTCGATTTCACGCGCCGCCAGCCAGTCTTGTGTGCTCTTCGCTCTATGAGCTGGCGCCAAATCTTGTTGGAATACCCAGTGCCTGTTATTGAACAAGGTATGAGAAACAGGTTCCACAAGGTTCGTCAGGACTGTATTTTGATACACAACTGCATTCGTTTTTACACCTTTCTCACAAAAATGTACCTGTGTTAAGCCCCAATAAGAAACTCCCAACCATAGCGAGGATGGAAAATTACCTCGTTGGACACGCGGAATACGGTTGCTCGCTTCTTCACTACTGTGTGCGTACACCTTATCATTTTGTTTGTTGTAGCTCTCTTCTACGGTAAAAATTTTTTCATCCGAAAAAAGAATTTCCCGATATTTTTTTCCCGCGTACCGCTTCAACAAAGCGCGGCATCTCTTCAGTCTCAGGTCCATTAGACGAGCATTCAAACGATGTCCTGTTTTTCTTCGATATGCCCGAAGCCCTAAGTCTTCATTTAACACCCTTTTCACCGTGGTTCTGCTTAACCCCATCTGAAGGGCCAACAGTTTCTGCTTACGTTTGGGATTTCTTTGAATTCGCGCCTTCACAGCTTTTATCACTGCTGGAGTCCTAACAGACCGAGGGCGACCACTTCTTGACCTGTCATCTACACTAGAGTCTTCATTGTATCGTTTGATGGTACGATAAACGAATCTTTTGGTTATATTCAAATTTTTCAGTATGTTAAAAATTTGAATTGGCGCGTAACCGCAACGATGCAACGCAATAACTGCAACACGGTCTTCTTTAAGCGTCCACTCCATATTTAAAAATGAGTAAAATTCTAAAAGTATACATTTTTATTTTCATGAACAATTCGAAATTCGAATTCAATAAACTTTTTTGTGGCCAGCATTCTAAAAGAAAAGTTTTTACTGTGTGACAATACTTATGACCTGACTAGTTATTATAAATTATTGTATAAATCTATTTTACGAGGCATACGGACCTAAAGACAAAGTATCTAAAGCAAATTTAGACAGTGTTGTGATTGGTCAAATTGGACCATGTTCATTACGGTGTAAAATGCAGACTTAGTTCTGTTTGGAAGAAGTCGACCAATTTTTACGAAAAAAGTTCGATGTGGTCAATTCGGTAAATTACGTTAGGTATAAAATTTGGTTACCTTTACAGAAACATTAAAAATCGTCAAAGCGGTTAAAAGTTGACTTGGTGCATTAGAAATATATGACCCTTTTGCTGTAGCCACCGATCGCGATGATGCTACTGCATATTAAAGGGTGATTTTTTAATAGCTATAGGAAATGATTTAAAAAAAAAACATAAAATTCAGAAAAAATCATGAAATATTTATTTGAATCGGTAGTACGGTCCGTATAATTTAATGTTTGAAGATTATTTCATAAAAATGTTGACCACGGCTGTGCCTCAAACGGTCTATCCGCTTAGTCCAATTTTGGCATACTCTTTCCAACATTTCGGCTGGTATCTCACGAATAAATGCTTCAATGTTGTCTTCCCATGCGTTGATCGAAGCGAGCTTGTCAGCACAGACATGAGCCTTAACATAGCTCCACAAAAAATAGTCTAAGGGCGTTAAATCGCACGATCTAGGCGACCAATTGACCGGTCCCAAACGTGAAATAAAAAAGTGGATCTTCCGTCAACTTTTCAAGAGCCCATTCACCAAAAATTCTGCGTTGTGGTAGGTCTTTCGGCTTCAATTCTTGCACCAGCTGTATTTTGAAAGGCTTCACACCTAAATCCTTTCACAAAATTTTCNTTGACCGGTCCCAAACGTGAAATAAAAAAGTGGATCTTCCGTCAACTTTTCAAGAGCCCATTCACCAAAAATTCTGCGTTGTGGTAGGTCTTTCGGCTTCAATTCTTGCACCAGCTGTATTTTGAAAGGCTTCACACCTAAATCCTTTCACAAAATTTTCCACGTTGTTGAGTAACAGAGGCCCAATTGCTGCGAACGTTGCCGAATCGATAATTGATGGTCATCGCTAACACTGGCCGACACAGCTGCGGTATTTTCTTCAGTTCGAACTGTACGTAAGCGTGATGGTGGTTTAATGCCCAACAATGTAAATTTGATGCGAAATTTAGTCACAATAGCTCGAATAGCCGCTTCAGTGGGTCGATTAAACTGACCATAAAATGGAAGAACCACGCGAGATGAACTTTCTTAACAGAGCATGCATTTGGTAATAAAATTTAATGAACAGTAAGCGTTGTTCGTTTGTAAGACGATTCATGGTTAAATTATATACCAAACTGAAGATGTTTGACAATAATACAAAACACGAAACATGCGTGAGCTTTCAAAATCAGTGTTGCCAAAAAGATAATAGCTAAAAAATCACCCTTTAGTTTATAAAACCATCCTGAAATGCCATTAATTATACGAAACATAAAGTTCTCATTCTCATTCATCAATTAAATATGTGAGAACGCACATAACGAGACTAAATAAAACAAACAGAATTATACACAAACTCATATATTCGTTTTACTAAAGTTACCTTTACGAGGAAAAGATAAATAAATACATACATACAATAACATAATACATACATACAAAATTAATATAAATTATAACAATTAAACGACGACCTCAAACGAAAAACTGTTCTTTTATAATAAATTTAAAAATATATAAGAAAATTGACATGTTTTGTACCAGGAATTATTTATTATACATTTTAGATGATATTTGAAAGTTTAGTAAATTAATAATATTATAGATATTTTTTGGGAATCTTCCACAACTTGACCCTTTTAAATCTTAGACTGCCATCTTGCAATGACTAGCATAAATAATATGAATATTTTAAATAGCGCCATCTATTGTCGAATAGTATATGTCGACTGTGTTAACAGAAATAAATTAAAGAAATCAAAAACTACTAGATGGCGCTGCTATTGAAAATTACGACGGAAACTCCTTATTTACTAAAACAAAAATATTTTTACAAAATCTAAATAAAGTTGAAATCTTAAGAAATCGGCGTTAGAAAGCTAAAAATTATGTTATTCCACATAAAATGTAAGTAATTAGCACATCGTGAATGCAATTAGTGCTCTGCTAAACAAGGATCATGACAAATGTCAATTATAATAATATGTAGGTATGGTTTGCAGACTGCTTGTCTCCAGTATACCTACTCCTGATTTAATACGTGATTGCATTGGTTTTTAACTAGTATTCGGAATATTATTGAATTGAACTATAAAAGTATTTAGCTTAACAGTTTTTTTGTCAACTTTTCTGCTTAGAAGAACTTCATGACAATAATGTTAATCTAGAGATATGGTTAAGCGTCCCTAACAAATGACGCATGATCCTTCCGATGTCCATAGCAACAGTAACTTCACGGTAATAAATAATTACAATTGTGATTTGGATTTCATGTCTTAAAATACGTATACATATTGTCGCGTTAATGAGTTCCGGTATCTGTTTAACACAAGATGAGTCATCAGCTAGTCTGCCCATCTAAGTCTTAAAAATAATAAAGAATTAAAAATTCTACGTCATTACTCACAACCTGTATTTTTTGTGATTAAGTTTATATTGTTTATTTTGTACCAAAAAATTAAGCTCGGGCAGAGATGAGTGGGTTTAAATATGCGGGGCCCCCGTTCGCGCGGGGCCCGTAGCAATTGCTACTCTTGCTACATGGTTAATCCGGCACTGGCCCTGCATTACTATAAAATGCCTGTTGGTATTCGCAGTACGCTGATTTCCTGGTAAATCATTTAATTACCTTTTATGAGACTTACTGGAAGATATAGTGGCAGGTGGGGCTGACACAGACTTTTTTAGCGATATATTAGTTCAAATTTTTCAGCACTAGATTAAAAATTTTAGTTTAGTATATAGTATAGCATCCAAGACCCTTGTTTTTGTTATATGATAACCGAAGGTCGTTCTCGTGTGGTCTTTTGCGGAATAGACCTTGGCATTGAGCCTCCTATGCGGGTCAATCTTTCCTGAGCTGTTTGTTGTATGTGGTTTGGAATTCGGACGCTGCCCGTACCTCAAGTTAGTGCGAGCCTTGCCTTGTCGATGGCCTTCGCAAATACCGAACGTATGCATATTACGATGAAATTGAATTTGAAATTTGATATTCAATTGGTTCAAATTTTTTTGTATTTACATCCGTCTGGCGTAGAAAATGTTAAATTAAAATTCAATGACAACGACCCGATAGCCTCGTCTCGACTATAATTATTTTTAAGCAGTCTCCATTTTGCCCGAAGTGCGTTTCCGAAATGAATTTCCTCAATGCGTGTATTATTTTAAAGATATGTCTACTGTCTACTAATACTACTACTAGAACCTCAAGCACAGGTCATCGACGGTCACTGAGTTTCTCGCCGGATCTTCTCAGTGGGTCGCGTTTCCGATCCGCGTGGTAGATTCTGCAAAGCACGGCTTTTGCTAGGATTCGTATTAGCAACGTCGTCAGGTTTAAGCCCCGTGAGCTCACCTACTAGTTAAGGTTACGCTGAAATTGCCTCTCAGGGCTCTGAGCTAGGTAGAAAAAAAAAACTACTAGATTCTAAGCGTTTCTTAACTTCTTTCATAACAAACCATCTCAAAAAAATCTGTTCGGGCTTGTATTTATGTGAAAGAAGTAGCAGAAGGGTAGGGTGAGAAGAAAGGGTATTATGGTGAAATATGACGTATTTTTGTAACATTTCAAATGCTAAAGATGCCATCTACATTTGTTCATCTTTTATTTGGCTTAAACTGGCTAAAGACTTTAATCACCTTGAACGCAACCAATGCCATCCCACATTAAAAGTTTTACAATTAAAATACTGTATAAATATAAATTAAAATACGGTCAGCCGTCAGCACTCGTCAACATAATTCATGCTACGCACAAAATAACAAGTTGTAAAAAAATCCATACCGATCTTCCATACCTCCAAATTCATACAAACAAATACGAGCAAATTATGATAAAAATAACAACATAAAAATCGACTTGATAAAATTCATACGATGAGCGACAGAAAACGCGTAGATCAGATATTTTGTGGTCTCAACCGAATCAAGTACATAACTATGCGTCGGACTCCATACATTACGTAATGTCATGCTTTTTTTTAAATGAAGTAGACGTTTATATCTTGTACTATATATATGTATATGTGGTTCTATTTCTCTGATAAATTTGTTATATTTTTAAGTTGTGTTAATACACACCATATGAATATGTATGTGAATATGTGAGTATATGATAGAGATTATATATAGATATATGTGTAAATTTTATATTATTATCATGATATAAAATTGCGTACGTTGTTTATGTGATTATATATATATATACCGTGTATGTGTTTGTATAATGTAGTTTGGTTCTTTCACATTAAGTTATGCACCTACCACAGGATTCTCTACACCACCCTTGGTTGACTGGTAGGGAATGCCTCAGGCATTAAGTCCGCCATTGTACTTATGTGCATTAAGTTGAATAAATAAATAAATAAATGTTTAATGGTATTCGATATTTATTAAATAGAATGCCTATTAAAAGTCGTCTGTGCCAAATCTAGTCTGGTACAACTGAAAAACTACAATTTACTGTTTTTATATTCGCGTTTGTAATTCAATTGCGAGTAATAGTAGTTAAATCTTTAGAACAATAAAATGTTGTGCTCTTTGTATTTGTTATTACCATAACTTCCTTCAAAGAATGCTGTTATACCACATGTGTTGAAGAGACTGGTATACTTGCGTTACGTTACTAGATTAATAAAATACATTGATTTAATATTTCCATTTAAACCATTTAGAGACTTTTTTGACCCAACGTGTCTATTCTGAGAGAGCTTCATGTCAAAACCAGACTTTCCACTATATGCCTCCGTAGGGTGCTGGAATTCTTCTGACATATTGCTCGTAAAGAGGGTCACAATCTTGAACAGATGATGGTGGCAGGAAAGGTAGATGGCAAACGTCCCAGAGGACGCAGTCCTACGAGATGGTCGGACCAAATACGATCTTCTCTGGACATCAACTTCCACAATGCCCTTCATGAAGCTAAGGATCGCAGCAGATGGAGGGAAATCGTACAGGAGAAACTGATGCAGCGGGGGAGTCACGACCCTCAGTAATGAGGAAAACGACGCGAGGAGGAGGAGAGACTTTTTTATAAATACTTTCTTAGTGCTCATCTGCGATGTGATATAAGAAACTATTGTGGGAACAGAGTGCTGCGCCTCTGATGTAAATAAACTTCTTTGGATATTTTTTTCATTAATTTAGACCCACATTCTAGATCCATATTCGAGAATCTAGACACACACACAGCACACATTTAAACTTGTGTGACACACACACAATCAGTCTCTAATAGAATTACGTATATCATGACATTTTCTTGAATTTAATTAAAATTAAGTGGTCTACTAAACTTAAATTAACCTAAGAAATTTTACTTAAAACTTTAGTATTTTTTCTTTGAAATCGTTCATAATTAATCAAGTCATGTGAAAAAAATGAAATTTGAAATTTAGCATTTAGAATTTTCGAATTGTGAATAATAGATGAACTATTTAAAATTTCTAATCATCTACAAATTTGGATTCGAATTTTAAACAATATCACGATTTATCGAAACGGCATTGTGATGATCGAATAAATTACTGGCCGATTTATGAATGTGAATAGGTTTTTTTTTAATTCGTATGCGTGGTCAAATTACTATTGAGCCTCCTATGCGGCTCAGTCTTCCGTGAGCTTTGTCTCTTGTATGTGGTACGGAGTTCGGACGCTCCCGGTTCTTTAAGTCAGTGCGAAACTATCTAAACCATATTTAAGCACAGTTTATAATTTTAAAGTGAAGTGGTAAGAAAATTAAAAAGCCCGAAAATACTAATGGGATTTTCGCGGGTACATGGGACGTTGTAATAAGATGATTTTTGTAACGGTGTTCAAAAAAAAAACTAGTTTTCAATATTGGTTTCTTAATGGATTGATTGTTACGGCTTAAAAAAAAATTGAGCTACGAAAGCAAGAGGAAACGCGAAATAAAAAATATTGTGTAATAAGTTACTGAGTAGAATGGGAATCAGCGGATTTTCACGAATTTGAGATGTATACTCTTATCGGCTCATTCAAGTAATAACTTTAGTTCTTCTACACAGATAATTCTCAATTTAAAATATACTACTGTTCAAACGTCTGATTTCATTAATTTCCAATAACGTAAACTTCCAATGAACCATCTTCTTGGATTTCCACAATAAAAGAATAAAAACTTATGTGAAATAATAATAAAAATCTGAGAAAAACTTCAACTATGTTTCAAGGTAGGAGGCAGAGCTTACATTGTGATGTCCATGGGCTACACTGACCATATGTTACCAGGTACCGTATGTGACAAGGAAAGCTCGACGACGGCTCTATCTACAAAAACAAAAAAAAAAACAAAAATGAATTTATTCTTCGCAAGTGCTTAGAAAGGCTTTATACACTAAATCCTATAAAATTTAAAAGTAATTTAAAAATTACAAAAGATTATTTTCAGTAATTCGGTAATAGTAATCTCATAAAACCATTTAAATACATTGAAAATAGTAAAAAACACTTCGTGCAGTTCTATTATTATTAAATTCTTAACCACTTAACACCAGGTGGGCCGTGAACACGTCCACCCATGTAAGAAAAAAAATTAATGATATTTCGTTCGTCCAACAAAATATATCTATTTACATACATTGATAAACAAACTGGAGTGTATTTCGAAAAATGTTTATGATTTATAACGCGCAGATCAAGGTGGGTGACTTTGATGGGGGATTGTGCTTCCCATGGGCTCCAATAACGGTTTTACACTATATAGGCCTAGAACTCTTTTATTTTTCTCCTACCTATGCTGATAGCCTTGAGAGGCTATTTTAGCTTCGTCTTGACGTGTAGGTGAGCTCACGGGGCTCAAACCGGGAGTGTTGCTAACACTGGCCCTAACAAGCGTAGTGCTTCGCAGAATCTACCACAGGATCGGAAACGCGACCCACTGAGAATATCCGTCGAGAAACTCAGAGGGCTGTGTCTATGGGTTTATTCACTCGTCGAGCCCTTCGTCGCAAGCGGCGGATTCGGCGAGGACGGTGACCGGTGCTTGTGGTACCTAAAAGCACCGTTAATAGATCGGGAGGATCCGTAATGACGTGTTTAGGGCGACGTTGACCCTAGAACTCGTCGGCCGATCTAATCAATGTAATTGAAAACCAATGTTTGTTTGTCCTATTAATTGGTAAACTCGTGTTGGTGTTCTAGAGAATGTCTCTGTCTTAGTAAAGTTAAATTTAGTAAGTTAAGTAAGTAAGTTAAGTAAGTAAGTTAAGTAAGTAAAGTTTTGCGGTAGGCAGCGGCTTGGCTCTGCCCTTGGCATTCCTGAAGTCCATGGGCGACGGTAACCACTCACCATCAGGTGGGCCGTATGCTCGTCTGCCTACAAAGGCAATAAATAAAAAAAAGTTAAATATGACGCTCTGGTAGTTTTAAAAATATGTTGCTATAAAAATATCGTTGTTTTTTATAAAATTCGCGATAGTCACCGTAGAGCATGACCGACTTGCATCAGTAATAACTAAAAAAGCTTACAAATGGAAATGAGAATGTTCATATTACTACTACAGAAAAAATCGAAGTCATCAGAATTTTTATTATTAAAAAATTGCTGTTAAGTGCTGTTGAGAATTAAAAAAAGCAGAGTCGAACACAATCAATCAACAAACCATACATTTGTACATGTCAATTGGGCGTTAGTCGGAGAAATATTAAATTATAATGTCGAGTTTTTTCATTGGGATGAAGTTGTCATAACTTTGAGACATAGATTTAGTGTGGTAAACTGTTAATAGTTTATGAATTCATTAATTATTTGTTTTCGTAGTTGAACCGTGTCAAGCTTCGCCATTACTAATTTGACAATTATTCTGAAAATAGATTTATTTGTTTTTTTATTGCTTTGTGGGGAACTAGGTCAAGCAAGCTGACTCTATTTTTATTTATTAATTTTTCATTTATTGCCTAGATGGTTGGACGGTTGGTTAAGTGGTTACCAGAGCCCATAGACATCTACAACGTTAATGCCGCCACTCACCTTGAGATATAAGTCTAAGGTCTCAGTATAGTTACAACTGCTACTCCACCCTTCAAACCGAAACACATCATCTAGGCGTAGGTTGATTGTAGGAACTACATATATTATAAGCCTCAACACAAAGGGATTATCATGTGTAAACACAGAAAAAATGTTACATTTATTTATTAATTTTTATTTAGGTTAGATTTATATTAGAACTATTGTTCGGTGATATATTACCGAACACATTTGTCAGCATAATTCGCGTGACGCGTTAACTTCATTTCCACAAATCGTCAGTGCACGATCAACAACCGCGTCACCCGGGTGCTTTAATAACATTAACATTTAATTTATTTTCTCTATATTTTAACAATAAACATTTTTAAGTAACATTATCTTTAACTAACAAACTCACACCGCACCCTACATTTTGGTCCTTCGAGCCTTCTTGAAGCCTACATTTTGGTCCTTCGAGAGAGCGTTGCCCGACGCGCAAGGCTCTCTGAATTCCGTTAAAAAGTGTTCCCGTCGAATGAGGTTTTGAACTAGCGTAACATTTATTGTGAGCGTGTGTGGTGTGAGAACTATAACATAACAAGAACTTTGGTGTCGAAGAACAGGAGGCTGAGTTTTGTAAGCTGACAACAGGATTATCAAGTAATAAAATTCCTTATTATTCTGCAGTAATACATAACAAACATACAACATGGCAGAACTCATTGAAATTCAATCCATGATTTATGACAACATTGTCAAACTTAGCATCAACATAAAAAGGATAGTGCGGATAGAAAGACAGATTATTTTAAGAGAAGGTTGAGTACTTTAGAGAGCTACTGGCAAGAATGCCAATTTAACCATGACCGTATACAAACCGAAATAAGTAAGACTCATCCTTACTTCATCGAACAACAGTATGAAAAAATATTTCAAACGTATGAGGCAACCAAGAATATGATTAACGAGCAGTATCGGCGACTAGTAGAACAAGTAGGCATTCTTCAAGAAGGGGAGGACGCCGGTGCCCGTTCCAGGACGCCAGCAGTAGCGAAGTCAAAACAAATAAATGAAGAAACAAGAACCAGTGGACAAAGCCAACAGGTTGAACAAATGAAAAGAAGCCAAAGCACAAACAGTAAATTGGATGATTTCTTAAAAAGACAATATGCTAATTTTAAAGCCTTTATACGAACAACATCAAACATAGACGTAGATTTGATTGCTGATAAATGGGAATTTGAAGACTCTTTAAAAACACTACACGAACGGTGGGCTGCTATCGATAGCCTTCACTGGGAAATCGAATCCGAGATGGACGGAAAAAATGAAACATACGCCACCATGTACGATAGATACGAGAAGAAATTTAATACTCTCAAGAAAACATTGAACACAAAGATGTGGCCGGTAGCTCATAGATCGAATGCTACTCCACAATTGGAAATACCTGTCTTCAGTGAAAATTATAATCAGTGGGTTTCTTTCAAAGATTTATTCACGGAAGCTGTTCACAACAATCCATCTCTATCTAACAGCCAAAAAATGCAACACCTGAAAAGTAAAATAAGAGGAGATGCTGAAAAGCTTATACAACACCTTCAAATAAGTAGCGATAATTATTTGGTATGTTGGGATATTTTAAATCATCGATACGACAACAAAAAGTTAATCTTCTCATCTCACATAAACATTTTGTTGGCACTCCCAAGTATGCAACAACAATCCTTACAACAAATTAAACGCATGCATGATACCACTCAGGAATGCCTTAATGCCATAAAAAACTTAGGGGTTAATATAACATCATGGGACCCTATAATCGTTCATATACTAGGTCAAAAATTAGACTCCGAGACCTACACAGATTATATACAGTCGTTGAAGAACTCCAGAGAACTACCAATTTTAAAGAATTTCTGGAATTTTTGGAAACAAATTTTTTTAGTCTTGAAGCATCGCGTCGAAAACAAGAAATAGTACCTCAAAGGCCTCTAAGTCAAACAAATTATCCTCAGGCATTTTCTAACATTCGAAAAAATAATTATAATCCATTTAACAAGTCAAACAATTTTATTAAACAAAGTGATGGAAATAGACCGATTGCGAAATCAATGCATGTGTCGTATTTCAAATGTTCACTGTGCAATAAACAACATGGACTTTATAATTGCAAGAATTACTTATTGATGAATGACGAACAGAAACTCAAAACTGCAAACAAATTGAAACTTTGTATCAATTGTCTTTTTAGTCATAATGGAAATCCATGCACTTAAACATTAACTTGTCGGAAATGCTTAGCTCCGCATAACACTATATTACACGAAGCATTTACGAAATACATGAACTTGTCAGCTCCGGTTTCAACTGAACAAAACATTGCGAAACAACGCATAACACGAAATGAGAATGTTTCAAAAACCTCTAATGCTTCGCTAAATGAGAGTTCAGAAGTTTTATTAGCTACTGATTTGGTAAAGGTGGAATCGGCTGATGGAACCTATTATAACATGCGAGCTTTGTTAGATCAAGGCTCGCAAATATCTTTGATAACCGAAGCTGCAGCCCAAACATTGGGATTAAAGCGTCAAAGATGCAAAGGGGTGATATTTGGTGTAGGCCAAAACGAAAACAGCTGCAAAGGAAAAATAATAATAGAATGCTCCTCAATTAACAATGACTTCAATTTCAAACTAGAGGCGCTCATTATGAACAATTTAATAAAAAGTTTACCAAACAAAACATTTCCTAAGCCTGCGTGGTCATACTTGAATAATATCAATTTAGCTGATCCCGAGTTTTACAAGAGTCGGCCAATCGATCTACTGTTCCACCATTGTGGACACGACCTGGACACGGCGGAGCATACGCTCGCTGTCTGCCCCGCTTGGGAGGTGCAGCGCCGTGTCCTGGTCGCAAAGATAGGACCTGACTTGTCGCTGCCTGGCGTCGTGGCATCGATGCTTGGCGGCGATGAGTCCTGGAAGGCTATGCTCGACTTCTGCGAGTGCACCATCTCGCAGAAGGAGGCGGCGGGGCGTGTGAGGCAAAGCTCTCCTTACTACGCAGAAACCCGCCGCCGCCGAGCAGAGGGTCGGGACCGGGGTCGTATCCGTGACCTGGCCCCCTAAGAGTTAGGGGTCCCACCCATTTTGTGCGGGGAGAGACCCAGACGTTGGGTGGCGTGCTTTGCACGCTCACCCGCAGTAGGAAGCCGGGTGATGGTAGACCGCGTTCCCCCGACCGCTCTGGGGGAAGGTGTAACACGGCGTCATCAAGGCGGGCTCTCGGCCCGCTGAACGAGGGAACCGGTGGTCGTGTCGCTGGCGGCCGCCGGTCCGGCGTCCGTGGGACGGTGGGATGGATGTAATGTGCTCTGCGTCAACCCTGTCCCGCCGTTTCAATAGCCCCGACTGGGCTCCGGCCTGGTCCGAGGTAGGATGCCGGTTGTGAGCGGCAGGAGTTTTTAGTGAGGTTCAACTCCCACATACCGGATGCCGCGCGGGTGGGGATCCGGCGATTTTTTCCTGTGGAAAAAAAAAATCGATCTACTGTTCGGTGCGGATATCTACGCTAACATTATTCTGGGAGGAGTGATTAAAGGAGAAAACTTACAACAACCCATGGCTCAACAATCACAGTTAGGATAGTTTTTATGCGGAAGTATTAAAACTTATCATTGTAATGTGGCTCTGAATAACGTGGAAGACATACATAAATTTTGGGAGGTGGAAGAAATCAACGAATCGACGAATATTTCAGTAGAAGATCAGGAATGTATAGACTTTTACTGCTCAACAACAAAACGCATCGAAAATGGTCGATATGAAGTGAGATTGCCTCTAAAGCAGAATTTAAAACATAATTTAGGTAAATCGAAACCAAGGGCGATTGCTCAACTGAAAAAATTAGAACATAAGTATAATAAGCAGAAGGATTTGGCACTAAAATACAAAACATTTATGAACGAATATGCTGAATTAGGACATATGATCCCAGAAAACAACAAAAACATAAAACAAGAATGCTATATGCCTCATCACGGTATTTTACGTGAAGAATCTTCATCATCAAGCTTAAGAGTCGTGTTCAATGGGTCAGCTTCAACATCTTCTAAATGGAGTTTAAATGACATTATGCATAAAGGACCCAATCTACAAAAGAATTTACAGGTTCTCTTATTACAATGGAGACAGTTTCCGTATGCATTTACCGCTGACATTTCGAAAATGTATCGACCAATTTTAATAAATAGCGATGATCAACAACTTCAGAAAATCGTATGGAGACAGTCACCAAAACAACCGATACAGTCATTCCAACTAACAACAGTCACTTACGGAACAAAAGCAGCACCCTTTCTAGCAATGATGACGTTAAAACAACTGACATTAGATGAACGAGACAAATACCCGGAAGCGGCAACAGTCTTAGAGGGATCCTTTTACATGGACGACCTTTTGCACGGGTGCTATTCTATAGAGAAAGGTAAAAAATTGATATCAGATTTAAAGGAGCTCTTGAAGTCGGGCGGATTTAATCTCAGAAAATGGTCATCGAACAAACATCAACTTCTCGAACAAACACAAGAATGTAACAATAAAACAATTTTTTACTTTAAGGCGGACGACACTTCGAAAACATTAGGCTTACGTTGGAATCCGAAAGAAGATCACTTTACCTTTAAATGCAACTTCTTGAAGTCTACAACAAAACTTACCAAACGCAATTTACTATCAGAAATATCTAAATCGTTTGATCCACTCGTCTGGTTAACACCGCTTTCAACAAAACTAAAATTACTATTCCAAAGACTATGGAAGAAAGATCTGATGTGGGACGATTTAGTGCCTGAAGATGTTCAGATTGAGTGGTCAAGATTGACGACAGACATCGATAACATCAACAATTGTACCATACCCAGGTGGATCTGAATAATATTATTGAATTACATGGATTTTGTGATGCGTCCACTGCTGCCTACGCTTGTGTGGTGTACGCTCGGTCTAAAAATCTACAGAACATAACGCTTCTAGCAGACAAGTCGAAGCTCGTACCCCATAAGAAAGCCTTAACATTACCACGGATTGAACTTTGTGGGGCTCATTTGCTTTCTAAGCTCATTAAGCTCATCAAAGCAAGTTTAAATTGTCGATTCGAGCTCTACTGCTGGTGTGATTCGATGGTCGTTTTAGGTTGGCTGAATGGAGAGCCAAACCGTTGGAAATCGTTCGTTGCTAATAGAGTTACTGCTATAACATCAATAATTCCAGCTGAAACCTGGAGACACGTAAAATCAAGCGAGAACCCCGCTGACGCTGCAAGCCGAGGACTTACTGGCGATCAGTTGGTAAACCATGCTTTATGGTGGAACGGACCGTCATGGCTAAAAATATTTAAAAGAGAACAGGAACAATTAATATATAAAACAGAAGAAGAAACAAAAAACAAGAAGTTCACGTTTTACAACATGAAAACCAACAATATGTTATTGATTATTTATTACAACAATTTAGCACATTTCTAAAAATTGTTCGCGTATTAGCATGGATACGAAGAGCATCGACACCTATTGTGCAGCGTAAACAATTACCGTCGTACCTAACTTTACAAGAACTGCGCAATGCCAAATCAGCTATTATAAATATAGCTATAGGACTATAGCTAATATAAATATAGGACATATTCCAAGAACGGAGTTTAGGTCCGATATAGAAAAACTAAACAAAAATGAACAAGTTGCGTCGAACAGTAAATTATTAAATTTAAAACCGTTCATCGATCAAGACGGTGTCCTACGTGTTGGAGGTCGACTAAAGAACGCGAACATGAGTGCTGAAATGAAACATCCCAAAATAATTCCTAACAAGGGTAGTTTAGCCGAATTATTAATAAACGAAGCACATGAGTTAACATTTCACGGAGGGCCTCGACTTACCTTAACAACACTCAGACAACAATACTGGATAACTAGTGGATACAATACAACCAAGAAACAGTTAAGGAATTGTGTAACATGTCGTAGATATGAAACAAAGAAGTTGTACCAGCTAATGGGTGATCTTCCTGCTGCTAGAGTCAACCAGGCTGCGCCATTCTACCATACTGGTGTAGATTATACTGGTTTTGTCGATGTCAAGATCCACAAAGGAAGAGGTGTGAAAACAACAAAAGGATACATTGTCGTATACGTTTGTTTGGTTACGAAGGCGGTATATTTGGACTTAGTTTCTGACTTAACGAGTTCAGCATTCTTGGCTTCACTCAGAAGGATGGCGGCCCGAAGGGGAGCACCGCGCCACTTATACAGCGATCAAGGAACAAACTTCGTTGGAGCCAACCGAATGCTACAGGAAGAATATGATACTTTATGCCAAGTCTTTAGTGACAGTCTTTTGGCTGAAGTTGCAGAAATGAACATTGAATGGCATTTCAATGCACCCTCTTGGCCGAGTGCAGGAGGCCTGTGGGAACGAGCCGTGCAGAGCTTGAAGTGGCATTTAAAAAGAGGCGTAGGAGAACAAAAGTTAACGTTTGAAGAGTATTGCACTATCTTAGCACAACTGGAGGCCTGTCTTAGCTCTAGGCCATTGTGTTCTTTAACAGAAAACATAGAAGACTTGGATTACCTGTCACCAGCACATTTCTTAAATGGAAGGGTGGGGGTAACCGTTATAGAAACAAAAGAGGACGCTAGAACTAGATGGCATTTGACCAACAGCATATTCAAACAGATTTGGCATAATTGGAAGACAAACTATTTAACACAATTAACAATGCGGCAGAAGTGGGTGAAGCCACAAACAAACATGAAGATTGGAGATATGGTAGTTATTCATGAAGACAATCTTCCGGCTGGAAAATGGCTCATGGGTAGAGTCATAGAAGTGTTTCCCGGCAACGACGGCTATGTCAGGGTGGTATCACTCAAAACAAAAAATGGCATTATTATACAACGACCTGTCGTCAAACTGTCTAAATTGCCCATTGAATCAGCTGAGCAAGTGGACAATTCTGACTATAAGAAAAAACAAAATGAATGTTCTCCTCAACCTACAAAACACAAGCAAAAACAATCAAGACGTGGAAGACTATCGTGTATGGTGATGGCATTAATATTTTTCATGTCATTATGCATCAGCGATGCCTGTAACATAACCGAGCTTCAACAGTATAGTGAATGTGAAAATGTAAATAGTGCTAAGGCAAGATTTAATGCGCGACCTTCTGTGGTGGACCCTCCGCCTGGTGATGTGAACATTTATGCCAAAGTGTCAAACAAAGCGTGCTCTCCAATACCAAGAAAACCTATATGGACCCTAAGTTCTTAAATTTTATTATACTAAAATTTTAATTTAATTTTTGTTTGTCTTTCATCCTCTTGTAAGCCGTAATCATTTATTTACTAACAATTACTTCATTAAACTATACTCTATTTTGTTGCCCCGGAATATGTTCGGTGATATATTACCGAACTCCTTTGTCANAACAAAGCGTGCTCTCCAATACCAAGAAAACCTATATGGACCCTAAGTTCTTAAATTTTATTATACTAAAATTTTAATTTAATTTTTGTTTGTCTTTCATCCTCTTGTAAGCCGTAATCATTTATTTACTAACAATTACTTCATTAAACTATACTCTATTTTGTTGCCCCGGAATATGTTCGGTGATATATTACCGAACTCCTTTGTCAGCATAATTCGCGTGATGCGTTAACTTCATTTCCACAAATCGTCAGTGCACGATCAACAACCGCGTCACCCGGGTGCATTCATAACATTAACATTTAATTTATTTTCTCTATATTTTAACAATAAACATTTTTAAGTAACATTATCTTTAACTAACAAACTCACACCGCACCCTACAAATATTATATCAACACATATGTATATGTACCAAGACTTGTATGGCCTCTTTCGGCCAATAAGTTTATAACGTGAACCAAAGAATTTTTACGACCGTAAAATAATTCTAATACCAAAAGTTCCCATGTATTTACGAGTCACTAAATAAATACATTTTTATTCATTTGTTTAGTAGAAGCTTATTAAGATTAAACAACTTTATACATATTATATGTATATCAATCAATGCTCATTATTAAACTATTAATAAAATAGATTCGCTTGTTTGAACAATTTGATATTTTAATCAAACTTGATTATGATTTATTATAAAATATACAAACTTTATTCTAAACGAATGCATTGTATACAAATTTTACTAGATTAAGATTGAAAATCTGATTTTCATTATTAGAATGAAAAATAGTTTCTTACGTAAATAACAAATACTTTAAAATTAGAAAGCATATCAATATTTTAAAGATTTTCTGTCTTCTTTTTCACTCAATCTTTGTACAATTTCATAAAACCAATCCTAAGAACCTTTGGATTGTACATGTTATTCAATAATAATTTTGTTCTATGCTTTAAGTTGTCCAATAATAAAAGTTACGTTACTCTTAAAAGCTGTTCTTGTCAGCTCAAGATAAGAAAACCTATTTCACTAAAGGTTAACGGTAATTAATATTCGTGTTTTTTTGACTACGACGAAAGTTATTATCTTTAAATTATTCAAGGATTTTGTTTTTTGTAACAAAATGTGTTCTAAAGGCGTGTACATATTTGACTTTGACGTATTATATTAAAAGTCAAAGCAGAAGCAACTTGAGAGATAGTGAGAGAGGGGAGAGAGAGAGAGAGAGAGAGAAAGAGAACCTTCTACCTAACAACTTAGTGAGGTGCTAGCTAGACTGTGACCGTCGGATAAATATGAAATGATATGTTGGTGAAGGAGTTGGTATGGATTTATCAGGGCGGGAATACATAACTAATTCATTAAAAGAAGGGGCAAGGGAAGGAAAACGTCGCCCTAAACACGTCATTACTGGTTCTCCCGATCCATTAACGGTACTTTTAGGTACCTCAAGCACCGGTAATTGTCCTCGCTGAACCCGTCGCTTGCGACGAAGGGCTCGACGAGCGAACTAACCCGTAGATACAGCCCACTGAGTTTCTCGCCGGATCTTCTCAGTGGGTCGCGTTTCCGAACCGGTTGTAGATTCTGCGAAGCTCTGCTCTTGCTAGAGCCAGTGTTAGCAACACCTCCGGTTTCAGCCCCGAAAGCTCACCTACACGCTAGGGTAACGCTGATATAGCCTTTCAAGGCTATCAGCAAAGTTAGTAAAAAAAAGGAAGGAAAAATTCTGGGAAGCACTGATCTAAATGATGTGTCAGCCACAATAGAATATTATTGATGGCACATCTAGAGTGTAAGTAAATAAGCGTTTAAATCTATTTGGCTTTTGAACTCCTCAGTTCAGCTATAGTAATATTAAAAACTAACGGATGATTTGCGTAAAGCCACCGTCGCCCAAAACATGTCTTGTCGGATCCTCCGAATCCACTCTCGGTGCTTTTAGGCTCTTCAAGCATCGGTCACCGTCCTCGTCGACTCCAACCTACTGGGTTTCTCGCCGGATCTTCTGAGTTAGTCGCGATTCCGATCCGGTATTAGATTCAGCGTAGCACTGCTCTTGCTTGGGCTAGTATCAGCAATTCTCTCAGGCTGAGCCCGTGAGCTCACCTGCCGATTCGAATATTTTTAAGCTACCAACGATTAGGTGGGGGAAAAAGGATGATTTGCATAGCGAGTAAACAATATAATACGCAGTACCAATTGGTACCGCTCGCAATTTACGTATTATGATCTAATACTTCTGATCTCTTGTAACTTCATCATGTGTAGGTGTAATTTATCCGAAAATTACAAAACAATTACATAATCGATAAACGTTTACGAGTTATTCATAAATGTTTAAGTTTATAAAAAAAAAGGTGATTTTAAAGTTAGTTATAAGATATTTCCTGTACGAACGTGAGGTCAACATCATGTTAACTGGACCCTTTAATTGGATCATTAGCATCACTGATTTTGAATAAATTCATTCTTAGGTCACGAATTTGCGTACACACATTTTATTTCGAAAACAAGTCATGTTAATTTTAGTAATCTGTGGGTTTGATTAATCAAAATTAAAAGCGATTTGCCTTGTTTAATGGGAGTTTATTTGTTTATCGATTCATTAAAAACGAATTTGAAATCAACTAAGCAGTTTTATGAAATAAGTCTTGTTCGGTGTTTAATGTATATTCTCAACTCAAACAGTCTCAATTAAAAATCTATTTTTAAATTTATCCTTTTATATTCAAATTAAGAACGTTTTACTGAAAAACTACAGAAGAACGAAGGCACCTATAAATAGTTCCCGAAGGATTCTCAAATCAAACCACTTACCAGTTGCCATAGATAATAAACTTTATAATTCTTCCCATAATTAACTTATTTACTTTCATAATAATACCTACCGTTAGGCAGCGGCTTGGCTCTGCTCCTGGCATTGCTGAAGTCCATTGGCGACGGTAACCACTTACCATCAGGTGGGCCGTCAGTTCGCCCGCCTACAAAGGCAATAAAAAAAATACACTTAATATTTAAGCCACTATATCGATGAAGAAATCAGTCGTGTGTTCCGGTTTCAGAGATAGTCGCTATAAATTCAATCAAGACTTCCACCTTAAGTATGTTTCAAAATGGCGGCATTGACGCTGTGATTATGATATTCACGACACACATAATATAAAAACTTTTTTTGAAACTAATTTTTGATTTTGTTTGAAAGATACCGACAATTATTTAATTTAGTTACGTCAATCATATATCGTTACTGTAAGTGTAGTTACATAAGTGTCATATTTTTTAATTCATATTTAACGATGTTTTAATCAAATACTTTTCAAATGCGTTTAATAAAAAAATTTGTTAAAAGGCAGCCATTAGAGTCGACATTTTGAGTTCTCGACTGTCTTAATATTATTAGTATTATAAATTAACATATTTTTTTTATAAAACTAAAACATTTTATTGCTAAGTTTTATATTTACATTCAAAACGAGCAAGCAGACTAAAACGTTAAGTAAAATCTTTAATGTAATGAAAATGTGGCTTTATGTAGTATCAGACGGAACATTTTTAAAAGTTTTTAGACGAGCAAAACGATCTGTCGGGCTTTAATCGTTCGGAATTCATATTCATAGAAACTTAGATTTGAAAGTCGTTTTTGCCCATATATATTTTGACTCTTTTGTTTGGGAAGAAGGAAATCGCCTAATTTCAGTTATGTGCAATATTCATGAGCATGCCATTTTTTTTGGGCCGGCGGCCGAGTCTCTTACGATGTTTGTGCCTACGCCACGGGGTACGTCGGACTGGTTCACAGATGTTGAGAGCAGACCTCGGGCCCAAGGGATGGAATTTATCTACCCTCTAAAAGACATCCCTGCACTCTCGCCCAAGCGTCCGATCCCCCCGTGATCAGATCCCGGGTAGAGTAAGGAGGTTGACGCGGTCAAAACTGGAACCAGAGGACGCCCGGCCGACGGAGCCTTCGAGGTGAAGAATGAAGGCTCTAGAACGTCAATCGTTTCGGTGCGGCAGCCCGTCAGGTCTCCCAGACGGTGCCGCTGGTGTCCCGGAATACCCCACTGGACCAGAACTAGCCTGCCAGGATGGGACGCGAAACGCTGTCAACCGGTTGCTCTTTTTCACGATGGTAGTGTTGCTAGTCCTTGGCAGCGCACTAGAGTACTGATCCCCTCAGGTCGTCACATGACCTTCACCGGGGGGTTCATGAGCATACCATGCTGGGGTAGTAGTTTTTTTATTACTTTGACCCGTGGACAAACTCACGGTTCACCTGCTCTAGGTATTCTTTGGAGACTCCAACATTCTTATCATTATGACTGGTTCCTAACCAAATTTTGATTTAAAAAGAAGTAACCATGCTTCTTGTACTTAATGAGTATTGGATGAACAACGAAGTTATTCTCTTCCACACTCTTAATTTTTTGATAATGGTTGCGTTCCGCTTAAGGAAACTAGCTTAGATGTTTTATGTTCGTCCCACGACTTAAATTATGTTGATAATTCACTAAAGTTCAAACGGAGTCTTCCAGCAACTTAATATATTAAGATCTTACTTAAAATAGTTCTGTTTAAGATTTAATTATTACTTTTTAGTATAACGTTCTTTGATATGTTCTATTTTTATTATACAGGTTGTTTTGGTACTGTTCTAAAGCAGAAAGACACGTGATATAGATCAGGGCTGTCGAACATTACGGATCAAATTACGACTGAATTAGCGCCAAAAAAGTTCTAGTAACTGAATCTTATAAAACCTTGTTCATTGAAAATATTTTTTTTATTTATAGTAGAAACTAATATTTTTAGATAAGATTATATTATTAATTTGCAGCACCCTATTTTTACCTTTTAGGGTCGCACAAATTTGAGAAGCCGGCCGCGATTTGGACAGGCTTAACTGCCTTCGTATTATATTGGCTTAAGAAATATTATCATACGTATACCTTCATCCATGACTTTGGTCATCAAGATCGAATGTCAATATTTCTATACCCGATCTTTTTTTGCTGGTAGTCGCAGAGGCTATTCTAGCTACGCGCGGCAAGGGTAGGTGAGCTCACGGGCCCAACCTGAGAGAATTTGCTTTTATATATTATATATATTTTGTATTATTGTTCTACTCATCAAAGCTAGTCTAGTAACTAGTCCTTTGTTTGTTTTTTTTTGACGCTAGGGAGTTCATTTCCGATACCACTTCAGGCGGGTAACAGACCGGGCTATGTCGGACTCTGGCACCTCCAGAGAAGAAGAGGAAGACCGAGGTCCTCCTCTTCTACCCACTAAACCAAATCGAGCTCCACCACTCCAACTCCACGAAACCCAAGTTCCGCATAGTGCGCACCCAAAATCCGCCTTCGCCGGTACCCGTCCTGATAATAGGATGGGATTTCATCCTCGGGAAAATCCCACCGGACGTAGTCTCGGGAGGGACTTTCGAAGTCGTCGTGGCCTAAAGGATAAGACGTCCGGTGTATTCGTATCTAGCGATGCATCGGTGTTCGAATCCCGCAGGCGGGTACCAATTTTTCTAATGAAATACGTACTTAACAAATGTTCACGATTGACTTCCACGGTGAAGGATCGTGTAATAAAAATCAAACCGGCAAAACTGTAATTTGCGTAATTACTCGTGGTAGGACCTCTTGTGAGTCCGCACGGGTAGGTACCACCACCCTGCCTATTTCTGCCATGAAGCAGTAATGCGTTTCGGCTTGAAGGGTTGGGCAGCCGTTGTAACTATACTGAGATCTTAGAACTTATATCTCAAGGTGGGTGGCGCATTTACGTTGTAGATGTCTATGGGCTCCAGTAACCACTTAATACCAGGTGGGCTGTGAGCTCGTCTACCCATCTAAGCAATAAAAAAATAAAATAAAAAAAGACACACCGTGGGCGGCGCACAGGATTCACCTTGCGCCGCGTCACCACCGGACCGACAGCCGAGTAGCGAGCGCCCCTGCACCTGGTACTCGAATGCCCCTACGAGAGATGAACGGGAGATTCGCGCCCGCGCCGTCCACTCCGCCTTCATCGCTGAGGAGCCGAAGAGGGATCCCACTTCCTTTCGCGCTCCTCAGGTCTACTCTAGGTCAGAAAACCTGGCCATAGCTACGAACTCTGGTCCTCTAACATACGGGCGACGACAGGGCGTCGAGAGTACGCCAGCAGTTCGGCTGAAGTTCGGCTAAGTTCCTCCAGCGACCGATCCCTCTACTTGGCTTACACCAGATGATGCGCAGTATGCCTCGACCGACCGACAGCCGACGGGTATCTGTTCCCGACTTAAGGACTGTGTCCAGCGTCGGTATACCGCAGCCAATACCTCGGTAATTTGGCTGTTGTAATTATGAGTTTTAATATAAATTCCAAAATTCCAATAACTGGTGGTAGGACCTCTTGTGAATCCGCGCGGGTAGGTATCACCCACCACCCTGCCTATTTCTGCCGTGAAGCAGTAATGCGTTTTGGTTTGAAGGGTAGGGCAGCCGTTGTAACTATACTTGAGACCTTAGAACTTATGCCTCAATATGGGTGGCGCATTTACGTTGTAGATGTCTATGGGCTCCAGTAACCACTTAACACTAGGTGGGCTGTGAGCTCGTCCACCCATCGAAGCAATAAAATAAAATAACAATCCAGATCTTTATTGTATTTTCCTATCTGTACTACGATATACAGCAGGCGGCGCGCGAGACGAAGAGGCGACATAATATTATAAGATCTATATGATTTTCTATATATTTAAAAAGGAAAATATTACTAATTCGTCACCGAAGCTTCTTCTTAGATGCTTTAAATTTGATATAGTTTCTACGTAGGCGCTGAATAAAAATAGATTACCATATTCGGATTTTTCACCTACGGTTGCTTACATGAAAACGACGTATACGCATAGTAAAAGCCGCATCCAACCATACCAATGCCGCATCCATGCGAACTAGCTCCTTGTGGCGCCAATATCTACCCGCCACTGAGCGGCGCGGCGGCTGGTTGAGGCGATCGTTGTACTTACCTCGCTTCTGTGGTAATCTACCCTGTTTATACATTTGAAGAAAATAATCTTTATAGTTTTTGTTAAATAATTGTCATAGCACCGCATGTTGTTACTATAAATTATTGTCATGTACTGCACGATCTGAATTAATTATAACTATTTTAATGTTCTCATTTAAGTGAATTTATGTAATTCTTTTGAGAATAAAGAATATCTTTAACCCGAAAAGCTGCCAAAAGCGTTGCTATAGGACTGGTTCCATCTTGTTCCGGGAAAATGCAAAGTGTTTCATTCAAATGTCAAATTTAACGCTTGCAAAGTGTTTCATTCAAATGTCAAATGTAACGCTGGTGATTTCACGTGTAGTTAATAATGAAAAGACTTAGGTAATACAATTTTTTTTATTTAATTACAAACAAAGTTTAAAGTTGGTTCTTAAAATGTATGTTCCTTCAGTTTAATGTGAAATTTTTAATAGCAAGCACACTCCATTATTTTAACTGTCAGTGCAATGACATTTTCTTCCCCTATTAATGCCTAATGAAAGAGGTTTTAACGATGTAGATTTTATTTTCATATATTTAGCGATTCTTTTCAAATAAACATACTTTTATTATTGTTTTTTTTTGTGCGTCACAAATATTTAGGCACGTAAAAAAACAAAGAAATGTTAAATTAATAATTCGAATTTAGAATGAACAGTAATAAGATGAGCTTAAGTCACGGCATATATTTCGTAGAGTCGCTCTGAAGCTTTTGTTGTTTTTGATAAAGAACGACAATTTCATTCGTAAAAATTTAACTTTGGGTAACTTAATTTAATGATAACATAAATAAATAAGATATTATTTTTTCTACATAATTTTTTCATTGAGGTATGACACACATGAACTACAAACTCTACAATTGTTATCTTCTATTAATATTAGTGTTAGCATAACTGGCTTTTATTAGTTAATTATTATATTTATTCGTAAAATACCTAACATTAATCGACATCTACCCTGAGCCGCAGTTTCAACTATGTTGCCTGACGACTTCTTTCTTAAGTCTTAACCTTCGACCAATAATAGAACTATTGCATCAAACATCACCTATTCTTGAACAGGGAATGCATGGGGTAGTGTTGTTATTTTATAACGTTGTTTTTGTTTGTAGATTTCCTAGTAACCTCTTTTCGCTGTGCAGAATGGATATAATATATTGTCGCGAAAGAAAAAGAAGAAAAATATAATAAAACCCTTATAAAAATTTTAGAATAATCCTTCAATGGTGATGGCAAATCAATACAAACAAAAGTATGATAAAAACTTTATATGTGTACATATTTTAAGCGCTTAGGTTGAAAAGGATTTGTTTTCTGGGGGAAACGAACATAGCCATAAAATAAGCCTAATTAAGCTGATTATAGAAAAATTCATTGATGTAAGATTACATTATATTTGTAAAAAAGAAACCGCTCATATAAAAATGACTTCTAAAAGACAGCTTTATAACAAGCTGGATCTGTTTAAAGGTAATTAAACCTATATTACTGTTTTAATTACTTCTGTATAAAGAATACGTGGAAAACTGTTTCTTATTTCATTTTTTTTTTTTACTTTATTAAATTTTATTTTTTATTACATATTTGTCGCAATAGCGGCAATGTAAAAATATTTTACCTACTACTTTTTTGAATCGGTCAAAAATAGTTGCCACCATACAAAATAAACCTAAAACAAATATATCGGCTTATTGCTCATTAACTGCAAAAAATCACTAAATACGTTTTTATCTATAATAGGCTCATTTTTGCATACTCTACAAAATGCAAAAACACACTAATTTCTAGCTGGCCAATTTTGGTCGTTACGTCTTTGGCAGAAAATTGATAATTGCAACTTTGGAAGTCAGGCGTTTACAAAGATTCACTAAGCAGCACTAGTTCCCCACCGAACGTGGTCTCGCCTTGTCGCGGCGGTGGGGCTTAAGCGTGCACCCCGATACCGTGGAGCAGCGTTGTCTGCACAGGGGTGCCGCGAACAAAGAGGACTGCACACCGTGTTCCCGTTTTCCCACCTTTGCTGGACAAAGGGTGCGTGAAGCGTACAGGGGAAGGCCCCCCAAAGGGGGGTACCGGTTTACCGACGTGGCTTCGAAGAAGCACACCGCAATCCCTACCGAGTAGGGGATGGGGGCTGCTGCCTAGCAGGAGCCGTGAGGATGCGAACCTCTATAAAAAATGCCCCAATCCCAAGTTTTTGACACCTGACGATGAGATGAATGGCTGGAGGGAGTCTAGTCCCAAGGGTTGTCCCATACCGTAATCCCCACTTGGTGGGGGGCGGGGGCCGCTGCCTAGTAGGGGCCGCGAGGATGCAAACCTCTATAAAAAATGCCCTAATCCTAAGCCTGTGACGTGCCCGGTGATGGGATGAGTGGCTGGAGGGTGTCCAGTCGTGAGGGCCGTCCCAGGGGACCGACCCCTGGTTAAATAANATATTTTCATTGAAAATATTTGTAAAGAAATTGAGTCGCACTCCCTAAAGTTACAATCCTCTGATTTATTTAAGAAAGTTCGTCTGCTGTCGAAGAAATTCAAAGCAAAGACCTGGGTTATCGGCGACGAGGATGGCGACCCCATCACTGACCTTCAGCTGATAACAGAAAGATGGCGTCGTTATTGTGAAAGCCTTTACAAGAACCCCACTAATGACACCACTTGCAGTCCGGATTTTGTTTGGGCTGATATAGTTCAAGAACCATCCATATTGCATTCGGAAATTAAGGCGGCCTTGAAAAAACTAAAGGATAATAAAGCGCCAGGACATGATAACATCACAGCAGAGACTCTTAAAGCACTCAGCGACGCAGGAATAGATGTACTGCATAAAATCTGCAATCATATCTGGCAGGCTGGTGAATGGCCGGATGATTGGAGGAGCTCCATAATACTGCCTCTACACAAAAAAGGATCCACGAAAGACTGTAACAACTATCGGACCCTTGCTCTTATCTCACATGCAAGTAAAATCCTGTTGCATATTATCAATTCCAGAATCCGACACTTTCTGGATTGGCAAATCCCTCAGGAACAGGCTGGTTTTGTCAAAGGCAGAGGTACTCGTGAGCAGATCCTTAACATCCGACAATTAATAGAAAGATGCTACGAATTCGATACACCTGTTATCCTGTGCTTCGTTGACTACAGCAAGGCGTTTGACTGCGTTGGCTGGAACTGCTTATGGCGGGTCCTTCAGGAACTCGGAGTACCCATGCACCTTATAGCTCTTCTCCAATCCCTTTACTATGGCAGTCAGGGCACTGTAAGGGTCGACAACACTATGTCAAAACGTTTTAATTTCAGAAGAGGAGTTCGCCAGGGGTGTATTCTGTCACCCATTCTATTTAATATATACGGCGAATACATCATGCGCAAGACCCTAGAAAACTGGGATGGAGGCATAACCATAGGTGGTGTCAAAGTGACGAACCTGCGCTACGCAGATGACACCACTCTGCTTGCCACAACAGAAGCAGAGATGACAGAGCTTCTGAACAGGATGGAGCACATAGGGTTGGAGATGGGACTCGCCATCAACAGATCCAAAACTAAAATCATGGTCGTTGATCGCACAAAAAAGTTGGAGCTTAGTGGAACACTAAACCTTGAGCTTGTTGACAACTTTATTTACCTAGGCTCCAACATTAACAATACAGGATCCAGCGAACCTGAAGTACGACGGCGTATTGGAATGGCAAAGGGAGCCATGACCCAGCTCGGTAAAATCTGGAAGGACCATAACATTACCCAGAAAACGAAGACAAAACTGGTGCTCACTCTGGTCTTTTCCATTTTTCTATACGGAGCGGAGACCTGGACCCTTAAAGCAGCTGATCGCAAACGCGTGGATGCTTTTGAGATGTGGTGCTGGCGAAGAATGCTCCGGATACCTTGGACAGCGAAGAGAAGCAACCAGTCTATTTTAGATCAACTGCAGATCAAGACTAGACTGTCCACACTCTGCCTTCGCCGCGCACTCGAGTACTTCGGTCATATTGCTCGGAAAACACCGGATAGCTTAGAAAGACTATTCGTGTCAGGGAAGATCGAGGGAAAGAAACCGCGCGGGCGCAGTCCGACAAGGTAGGCAGCGGCTTGGCTCTGCCCCTGGCATTGCTGAAGTCCATGGGCGACGGTAACCACTCACCATCAGGTGGGCCGTATGCCCGTCTGCCTACAAAGGCAATAAAAAAAAAATAAAAAAAAAAGGTGGTTCGACCAAATCCGCACCACACTAGAGATCCCATTCCACGACGCCCTTCATGCGGCCAATGATCGGAGGCGCTGGCGGGACATCACAAGGAGTAAAATCATGTCGAATTATAATGGTCACGACCCTCAGCAGTGAGGAAACGACGCGAGGAGGAGGAATCATTTAGAAGCCTAATTAGAAACGTATGTTCGCTTACACTTGTACACTTGACTGAATTCAGTCGTCTGAATTCAGCCAAGTGTAATAAGCCTATAAGCTAGAATGTTTTGAGGTTTTGCTTTAAGAGTGTTCGATTTATTTATTATTACAAAACAATTACCAAGTTAAAATCATCTAACGATAGTATAACGGTTAACATATCAATAAATTGGAAATAAAAATATTACTTTAACTAGCGACCTGCCCTCGCTTCGCTTCAGCGACTATCATTTATTATTGATTTTATTGAATTTTCTCTTATACAAATCTAAACCTGAGAAAATGATGTAATATAGGATATTGTATAGCGGATTGTTTGTAGTACCACCATTAGGTTCTACCAGGTGGCTCTCAAAATACTTTGTCAGCCCTTTTTTTTTTTTTTTTTTTTTTTTTTTTTTTTTTTTTTTTTTTTTTTTTTTTTTTTTTTTTTTTTTTTTTTTTTTTTTTTTTTTTTTTTTTTTTTTTTTTTTTTTTTTTTTTTTTTTTTTTTTTTTT